>BTHS01000217.1:0-170075 GCA_036184385.1 Tokudaia muenninki | reverse complement strand
GAATGATTCTGGGCACTTCTTCATAAGGGTAACACCCCAGACATATAGTCTGTGTTTGCAATGTAGGCTTGAAGCATTATCAGTTTGAGGAAGTTTCACATGTAGAAACTAATGCTGAGTAAAACCATTGTCTACTGGGATCTGTATATAACTGAGCTAGATGGGGGAGGGTCTCAAGTAAAATCCTACTTTCTGTATTCCCCACACAGATTACCTAATGAAAGAACTCTAGGCTAGCATTTAAATTACCACTTTTCCTCCTCCCCCCCGTTTTTTTTCAGAATGCCTCTTTGACAACGAAGAGAGAAAAAACACCATGCTTTCTGCCCCCTGGACAAGATTACATTGGTTTGCTTTGGAGTTGAATGTGGACACCAATCCTTGACCATGAGGGGAAAGTGAAGCTGAAGACAGACCTCTATGGTCTGTGTGGGAAAGGGACATGCAAAAATGCGCAGAGTCCATGAGTCCCTTGATGGGAGGTTGGGGTGGGTTATATTTCTTTTCTTGCAAATTAAGTTTGTAGATATTCTTAAGCATAGTGAGTGTGTTGGGAAATTGTGCTGCAGCAGTAGACTGTTACATCTAACTTGGTGTGTGATAGCAAGAATTACCTGGCCCTTGCTTGGCCAACACTACTTTGTGTATATGTATATCCATATATGCTTTCCTTTTGGCAAGCTGACTTTAGTGGGAAGAATGTCAGGGCCCTATATATTTTTCTTGACAAAATTAAAGATACCACAGAACTATGCAATGCAGGGAGGAAAAGCAGTTCTATCATGCCCTGTCCCCAAATTCTGGGGCCTCGTTTTGTTTTGTTGTTGTGGTGGTGGTGGTTGTTTTTTTTTTTTTTTTTTTGATTTCTTTCTACCTCTCTTCTGTAGCCCCATGATACTTCATAACTTATGTTTAAATGAGTATCCAATTGTGAAAAACTAATATCTGTTCAAAATGGTGTACATCTTTACTTAATGAACACTACACTTTACTACAGGTGTTGTGTTTTGGGTGGTTGAATTTGATATCCTAGGAATATGACTGACTTGGTGAACCATGATTATGTCCAATGAAGAGTCCATGTTCTTGAGCTAAACATAGCCTGCAATACACTTTCCTAGCATATAATCATTTTTTACCACACTTAAAAATATCAATGACTGCTACTCTTGTGTGTGGCTATGAGTATAGGCACTCTTTGCTGAGTGGGAGCCTTTTTTTTTGGTTGGTTTGTTTTTATATGTGTGCTGTCTCCACCATACTTTTAAAGTAAACATACCAAGGAAACAACCAAGAGTAGTCTGATATGCCTCCAGGCATATAGTTTGTATTAGAAATGTAATGTTTCTGTGCTCCCTAAATCACTGGGTTCCTTAACCTCCAATGGAGTTGAGGTCTTGGAGAGGTGATTATGGTTCTGAGAATAGGAATATGCCAGTGGCTTTTGATAGCTACTTAACCACCCTGGTAACAGAGTGACTTTAGAGTTCCCTTTGGCTTAGTAGACATCACTTATAGTTCTCACAATCACAGGTTAAAACTCTGCATTTTGGAGAGTGACTTAGAACTTTGGTCTTCTGCTGCAGAATAGAATAGGGGGGAGAACATTTTACTCACAAAGTACAGGACTACTGAATGCAGCAATCAGATTGAACAAGTCTCAGGGAGGGGCATTGGGAAATCCCAGGAGCCCAGAGGCCACCTGTGGGGATGACTCTTTTACTTCACTGTTTAGATTGTGTCTGTTCTTGATGGTAACCTCATCAAGCAGCCCTGGGAAATCTGAGCACAGTTGCCCTCACATTGTTAGGTTGTTGGTAAATGCTGAGACATGTTGAGTTTCATGGTTTGGATGTTTCCCTGCTTCATTTTTTTTAAATTTTATTTTATTTTCTAAGTCAATTTCCCTTGATCCATATGTGCGCAGAGAAACCTGTTGCACAATTCAAAACTGAGGAACACATTTGAAAAATCCTCCATTGATGTCAGAGCCCACAAAAGAGGAGGAGAGTCAAGTGTCTGGCAGCTTCAATTTAAGTGAGAGTGGACAGCTTGGGTGGAAAACATGGAGCGTAGTTGTACAGTGGTCAGAAACATGATGCTGCCTGCATTCTCTGTGTCCCCCTCACTGTGGGTCATGTTTTTAATCTGTGTAGGGGCATGTTATTCACCCAGGGAATATCTATCCTGGAATCTATGATGCCTGATCTGTGTCATTCCTGTCTAAGGTTGAAGACACAGGGCTGAGCCTAGAGGTCCACTTTCCTTCCTTTCAAGTGCAGACAAAGAGAAGGAAATTGCTCTTCATGGAAGATACACTACCCCAAGATGTGAACAATTTTTGGTGGTGGGCAGTCAAAACCCTGGCATGGACCATCTTACAAGAAGAAGATTGGGTCTCTCCACTGAGATTAACAGAGGCATACCATCTCAAAAGTCTGAGCTTGGCGTGCTCAAGAGTCTCTTTGTTTCATAGACCACACTGCCTGCCTTGCTACTGCCTTGCTGAGAAGTACTCATGCACCAGGGTGGCATGTTGTACACATTAGTGCCAGTGCTATTACCTCTTTGAATTCTGCCCTCTGTTCTGCTCCCCGGAGCCTCTCTATGTTCTGACCAGGAGTACCTAAGTCCCTGACATGGAATTGACCCAGGAAGTAAGACCCCACCTTAACCCAAAGGTCCCCATGGCAGTGAGCATGAACACCTACACTCTCCCTGACAGAATGGCATCATTCTGATCCTAAATTCAGGTTACAAGGGAACAAGAGGCCAGCCACTTGCAGAAACTTTCTCCCCTATATGATGTAAACATGGCGACACACATCAACAGTACTTAAACTCAGGAATGCTACAAGCCGAAGGACACTCTGAAGGTGGCTCAAATCCATTTCTAGGTGACTCTCAATGGGTGACCCAGATAAGGAACCCATGGACTCAGATGAAGGAGGAGCAGGTCAGGTGGCACACACAATCAGAGAGGGTACCTAGGTCTTTGGGAATTGGTATGGAGGAGTGTGAGCTCTGAACTAACCTCATGAAGCAGGGTCTGCTATGGGAAGAATGCCTGTCTCTGGGCAGTGGTGGGGGAATGACTCCAGAACAACCAGATGGGCCACAACTAAAGAAGAGTGTATGAAGTAGAGTGGACGGAGATGTGACTTTTTCATGTCCCACATGACAGGAGGTGACATCAGGAGATGTTTAGAAAGATACCAAGGGATAGTACTAGTCAAGGATAGGAGGCTATCCACAGAGATGCAGAAGTTTGCACAGTGTAATTTTCTAGTTCCTACCTGGAGAACTTCAATCCCTTTCTCATCAGTGTGAAATCAGCCTCCCTCAGAATGGTACTCAAACCCTGATTCCAAACTCTCTGGTCCCTCTTCCTATTATTATGTGTCTCAAGTTTTGCCTGTACTAAGGGCAGAGCAAGAACTTGGGAGCAACAAGGTTGTCGAGGGACTCCAGTTCACAAGATGTGGGAGCATCATGGGGGAGACCCTGAGGGCTCTGTTCTAGTAGGCCTAACTTATCCCTAGGAGGTGGACCCTTTACTCAGTATGTCAGAAATCACTTCATGGCTCCTGGCTTAAAATCACAGATTCATTAGTCACCCCACATTCTGATATTTCTATAGTCGATCAAAGCAGTATTCCACACTTTATTTCTGGGTTCACTGTAACCCCTGCTCTCAGTTGTAAAAAGGTGGCACAGGACAAGTGGCCTCACAGCACAACAGGGAAGCTGAGGTTCCACACTTTCCCACTGCCTGCTTGCCTCCTTTTGATTCTTGTACTGTAATCTGAGACCTTAAGAGAGTGGCTGCTAATATCAGTGTTTGGGCTAGGGCAGGAATCTTCAGAGGAGAGAAAAGGAGCAGCTATCTCAACACCTTTGACCAAATCTCATTTCTGTGTAGGCATAAACAACAAGGCATAGACTTTTGTGTTTTGAAATAAATAGGCAGTGATGGAATTGTGCCAAAAAATGTACTCAAGAGGTGTCTGTGTCCTTAATCCCAATGAAGCTAAAACCACAGAATGATTAGACCAAACAGTTAGGGAATTTTACCCCTGGGTAGTTCCTAAGGGGTATCCAGAATACCCCTGTGTTTCAGATATGGCTAGGTTACTTTGTAGCCAATTACTTACTGTGCCAGTGGACCTGTGATGCAGGCTGACTGAGCCTTGGGGAGGGTGTTGGAGAAGCATGAATCTCCTGGCTCTGGGATGAGCTGGATGAGCTGGCCGCTCTGTGGCCTTTCATCCTGTGTCTGGAAAGTGATGCATGTTCATTATAACCCTTTTGCACAGCCCTGATTCTCTAGGCTTCAGGGCCCTGGAAAGAAACTCCTACCTACCAGATGACTGAGAAAATCGGCAGATGACATGCTCCAAGCTCTGCTGGCTCCAATCCGGGGTTTATAACACCTTGCTGGACAGCTCTAGGGGGCAATCCTTCCTGGACTCTTCTACCTTCTGAAACTTTGTTCTGTCTGGCCTCACAGGATCTTCCCATTTTTGTAGCTCTTTGAATTTGCTAATGTTTCCCCACTCTTATGGCTTTTCTTGCCAGAAAAAAAAATGTAGACCTTTCTTTTGGGCTTGCCCTCAGTGGGCAGAAGAGGGTTCAGCATTTCTGAAATCCCTGGATGTGTAATCCACCTGAATGTGAGCACTTGGGCCCAGATTCCTGGTCTCTGACAGAGCCAGAGGTGCTCTGAATTGCTCAGCCATACCCACAGCCCCTGACTGTGGAGGTTTCCTAAGATTTTAACTCATTTCCTTTAGGACCTTCTCTAATCCACTGTGTTCTCATTTTCACTTAAATTATACTTGCAAGGACATTATTTCCAAGTGAGTTCTTATATTACTGTTACAGACTGTCATAGACTAGGGGACACTGCTCAAAGAGGTCCAGTGCCTGACATACAATGCGGTCAGTAAATGGATCATATCTTGTTTATTTAGTTATTTAAATTCCTTGGTGGGGCTCTTCCCACTGAGGCACAGGGATATCCAAAAGGAAGCTCTATGACAGGGCTCAAGAGAGTAAAGGTCATCATCAAACAGAGAAGCTAACCCCATGAGAAGGGACAGTGGGTAATGGAGAGAGGCTTCAGCAGTTTGGAGCACTGACTGCTCTTCCTGAAATCCTGGGTGGGACATCAGCACTCCCCAGGCCCCCTCAATCCACACAGTATCTCCAAAGCCAGATGATCTGTCACCATCTCCTGGCCTCCATATGCATTGCCTGCATAGTATGCACAGCCAGGCAGGCAGAGGAAGACACTCACACTCATGAAGGAATAGATTAAATTTTAAAAGAGAAACATTGATGGGAGTAATGCTTGGAGTACATGGAGAGGAGAAGGAGCCAAGAAGAAAGGCTCTAGAAACTGGGTCAAGATGATGGAGAGATTACTCAGTGGTTAAGAACACTGGTTGTTCTTTCAGGGGACCCAAGTTCAATACCCAGTAGCCACATGACAGTACACAACCATCTCTAATTCCTTATCCAGGGGACCTGACACCATCACACAGACAGTCAAAACATCAAAGCACATAGAACCCAATAAATGAATAAATAAATAAAAGAATGGAATCATTAAAAAAGCGTCTGGTGTCAAATTGGATGGATGACAGAAGCAAGCAGGAAAAGATGATCCCATGTTCATAAGGAGAGTCAGCTCAGTACTTTGCTAACTTAGAGAGTCAGGGCAGCAACTTGGTACCTTAGGAGAGTCAGCTGATTTTCTTGGTACCTTAATAAATCAGGTCAGTAGATTGGTACCTTCAGAGAGTCAGCTCAGCAGCTTGGTACTTTAAGAGAGTCAAGCCAGCAGCGTGGTACCATAAGAGAGTCAGTCCAGAAGTTTGGTACATTTAAAGAGTCAGGACAGCAGCTCGGTCCCTTCAGAGAGACTAGCCAGTAGCTTAGTACCTTAAGGGAGTCAGCTCGGTACCTTGGTACCATAAAAGAATCGGACAGAAGCTCGGTGCATTAAGAGACTCAGTGCAGTAGTTTGTTATCTTAAGAGATTCCGCTCAGCATCTTGGTACCTTAAGAGTGTCAGGCAAGGAGCTTGGTGCCTTCAGAGAGCCATCTCAGAATCTTTGTACCTTAAGAGAGACAGGCCAGCATCTTGGTACATTAAGAGAGTCAGGCCAGCAGCTTAGTACCTTAAAAGACTCAGGCCAGCATCTTTGTACCTTAAGAGAGTCAGGCCAGCAGCTTGGTGCTTTCACAGATTCAGCACAGCATCTTGGTACCTTAAGAGCATCAGTTCAGTAGATTGGTTCCTCAAGAGGGTCAGGTCAGAATCTTGGTACCTTATAAGAGTCAGTTCAGGAGTTTGGTACATTAAGAGAAGCAGCTCAGCAATTGGTACCTTAAGAGAGTCAGTGCCAGGTAGTTGTGGAGCATGCCTTTAATCCAAGCACATGTGAGGCAGGCAGATTTCTGAGTTTGAGGCCAGCCTGGTCTACAGAGTGAGTACCAGGACAGCTAGGGCTACACAGAGAAACCCTGTCTCAAAGACGCAAAAAATAAAAAACAATTAAGAAAAAAAGGAACCAGAGTGTCAGCTCATCATCTTGGTATATTTAGAGAGGCAGCTCAGCAGCTTGCTACCTTAAGAGGGTCATCCATTAGCTTGGTGCATTCAGATAGTCGTCTCAGTATCTTTGTTCCTTAACAGTGTCAAGCCAGCAGCTTGGTACCATACTGGCCAGCAACTTGGTATCTTAAGAGAGTCAGCTCAGTAGTGTGGGGCCTTAAGAGAGTCAGCTCAGCAATTGGTACCTAAAGAAAGTCAGTGCCAGGCAGTGGTGGCACATACCTTTTATCCCAGTAATGGGAGGCAGAGGCAGGCAGATTTCTGAATTTGAAGCCAGCCTGGTCTACAAAGTGAGTTTCAGGATAGCCAAGGATACACAGGGAAACCAGGACTCAAAAAATAAAGAAAAATAAGAATTTAAAAAATAGAAAGATAGAGTCAGATCAGCAGCTTGGTGCCTTCTGAGTTTCAGCTCAGTACCTTGGTATATTAACAGAATCAAGCCAGCAGCTTGATACCTTAAGAGAGTCAGCTCAGTACCTTGCTGTCTTAAGATAGTCAGGCCAGCAGATTGATGCCTTCAGAGAGTCAGTGCCAGGCAGTGGTGGCACAAGCCTTTAATTCTAGCACTTGGGAGGCAGAGGAAAGGAGGATTCTGATTTCGAGGGCAGTGTGGTCTGCAGAGTGACTTCCAGTATAGTCAGAGCTACACAGAGAAACCCTGTCTCAAAAAAACCCCAAAAATAAAAATTAAAAATGTAAAAAGAAAGAGACTCATCTCAGCAGCTTGGACCCTTAAGAGTATCAGCTCAGTAGCTTGGTATCTTAAGAGAGTCAAGTAAGCAGCTTGGAACCCTAAGAGAATCAGATCATCATCTTGGTGCCTTCAATGAGTCTGTCCAACAGTTTGATACCTTAAGAGTGTCAGGCCAGCAGCTTGGTGCCTTCAAAGGGTCAATTCAGCAGTTTGGTACCTTAAGAGAGTCATCCCAGCAGCTCGGTACCTTAAGAGCATCACCTCAGTACCTTGGTACCTTAAGAGTGTCAGCCCAGTTGCTTGTTAGCTTAAGAGAATAAGGCCAGTAGCTTGATAAATGATATGCACTCAGTGATAAGCAGATATTGGCCCAGAAGCTTGAAATACCCAAGAAACAATTCACATATCAAATGATACCCAAGAAGGAAGGAGAGGCCCCTGGTCCTGGAAAGTCTCAGTGTAGGGTTGTAGGCGAAGACCAGGACAGGGAAGCAGGAATGGGTTGATTGGGTTACAGGGGGAGGGAAGAGGGACTTTCAGTGATGGGGGGCTTCCAGGAAAGGGGAAATCATATGAAATGTAAATAAAGAATATATCCAAAAGAAAAAAATAAAAATTCCAGCACTTGAGAGACAGAAGCAGGCAGATTTCTGATTTCAAGTCAAGCCTGGTCTCCAGAGTGTATACCAGTAGAGCCAGGGTTACACAGAGAAAACCGTTCTCAAAAAACCAAAAAATAAAAAATTAAAAAGAAAGAAATAAAGGATCAACACAACATTGTGATACTTTTAGAGAGGCAATTCAGAAGTTTGGATCTGAAGAGTCAGCCCAGCAGCTTGGAAGATTAGGAGAGTCAGGCCTAGAGCTTGTTGACATCAGAGAGTCAGTGCAGGAGTTTGGTACCTTAACAAAGACATACCATCATCTTGATACCATAAGAGATTGAGCTTAATTTGGTACCTTAAGAGTGCCAACTCTGTAGCTTGGTGCCTTAAGAGACTCGGGCCAGCAGGTTGGTACCTTCAGAATGTCAGTGGCAGGCAGTGGAGGTGCATGCCTTTAATATCAGCACTTTTGAGGCAAGGACAAGCAACTTTCTGAGTTTGAGGTCAGCCTTGTACACAGAGTGGCAGGATAGTATGTCTAGCCCAGGACAGGCAGGGTTACACTGAGAAACTCTGTGTCTAATAGAAAAAGAATAAAAAAATGAAAGACTCAGCTCATCATCTTAGTACCTTAAGAGAGTCAGGCGAGCAGCATGGTACCTTAAAAGAGTCAGCTCAGCATCTTGCAACTTTAAATGTGTCAGGCCAGCAGCTTGATACATTAGGAGACTTAGGACAATAGGTTGGTACCTTGAGAGAGTCAGCTCAGTAGTTTGATACATTAAGAGATGCAGCTCAGCAATTGGTGAATTAAGAGAGTGAATGTCAGGTAGTTGTGAAGTATGCCTTTAATCCAAGTACTTGGGAGGCAGAGGCAGGCAGATTTGTGACTTCAATGTCAGCCTGGTCTACAGAGTGAGTTCCAGGACAGCCAGTGCTATCCAGAGAAACCCTGTCCTAAAAAACCAAAAAATATAAAAAATGAAAAAACAAGAAAGAGAAAGTCAACTTATCAACGTGGTATCTTTAGAGAAGCAACTCAGCAGCTTGGTACCTTCAGAGAGTCAGCCCAGTGGCTTGGTGAATTCAGAGAGTCAGATCAGAATCTTAGTACCTTAAGAGACTCAGGACAGCAGCTCAGTACTTTTAAAGAGTCAGGACAGCAGCTTTGTGCGTTCAGAGAGTCGGGCCATCAGCTTGGTACTTTAAGAGAGACAAGCCAGCTTTTTGGTACATTAAAAGAATCAGCTCAGTACCTTCTTATCTTAAGACAGTAAGGCCAGCAAGTGGTATTTTCATAGTCAGTTTCAGGCAGTGGTGGCCTTTAATCCAAGCACTTGGGAGATAGAGGCAGGGATATTTCTGTGTTCGAGAACAGCCGGGTCTACAGAGTGAGTTCCAGGACAGGCAGACTAACAAATAGAAACCCTGTTTCAAAAGACTAAAAAATATAAAAGTAAAAAATAAAGAGAGAGTCAGTTCTTCATCTTGGTACATTAAGAGAGGCAGCTCAAATTGTGTTAAAAAATGCATAGTATTGGTACAGTGACAGGTATGTAGATCCATGGAACAGAATTGAAGACCCAGAAATGAATCCACACTCCTATGGTCACTTGATCTTTGAAAAAGTAGTTAAAACCATCCAGTTTAAACAAAAATAGTTTTTTTCAACAAATGGTGCTGGTTCAACTGGACGTCAGCATGCAGAAGAATGCAAATTGACCCATTCTTATCTCCTTGCATTAAGCTCAAGTCCAAGTGGATCAAGGACCTCCACATAAAACCAGACACACTTAAACTAATAGAAAGGAAACTAGGGAAGAACCTTGAACATATGGGCACAGGGGAGAATTTCCTGAATAGAACTCCAATAGCCTATGCTCTAAGATCAAGAATTGACCAATGGGACCTGATAAAATTACAAAGTTTCTGTAAGGCAAAGGACACTGGCAAAAGGACAAAATGGCAGCCAACAAATTGAAAAAGATCGTTACCAACCCTACATCCGACAGAGGGCTAATATCCAATATATACAAAGAACTCAAGATGTTAGAACCCAGAGAGCCAAGTAACCCTATTAAAAATGGGGTACAGAGCTAAACAAAGAGGTCTCACCTGAAGAATATCTAATGGCTGAGAAGCACCTAAAGAGATGTTCATCATCCTTAGTCATTAGGGAAATGCAAATCAAAACAAACCTGAGAATCCATCTCACAACAGTCAGAATAGCTAAAATCAAAAACTTAGGAGACAGCAGTTGTTGGCGAGGATGTGGAGAAAGAGGAACACTCCTCCAATGCTGGTGGGATTGCCAGCTGGTACAACCACTCTGGAAAGCAGTCTGGCGGTTCCTCAGAAAACTGGGCATGACACTACCGGAGGACCCGGCTATACCACTCCTGGGCATATACCCAGAGGCTTTACCTGAATGCAATAAAGACACATGCTCCACTATGTTCATAGCAGCCTTATTTATAATAGCCAAAAGCTGGAAAGAACCCAGATGTCCCTCAACTGAAGAATGGATTCAGAAGACGCGGAATATTTACACAATGGAATACTACACTGTAATTAAAAACAATGAATTCACGAAATTCCTAGGCAAAGGGTCAGAACTTGAAAATATCATCCTTAGTGATGTAAACCTATCACAAAAAAACACACATGGTATGCAGTCACTGATAAGGGGATATTAACCCAGAATCTCGGAATACCCTAGACACAATTTGCATATCAATAGATTTCCAAGAAGATGGAAAGAGAGACCCCTGGTCCTGGAAAGACTGGATGTAGTGGAATGCCAGGTCAGAGAAGCGAGAGGGGGTTGAATGGGGAAAAGAGGGAGGGAAGGGTGCTTATGGGACTTTCAGGGAGGGAGGAAACGGGAAAGGGGAAATGATTTTGAATGTATATAAAAAAAAACTTTGAAAATAAATAATAAAAGAGAGAAACAGCTCAGAATGTTTGTACTTTTAGAATGTCAGGCAAGGCGCTTGTTACTTTTAGAGTGTCAGCTAAGTTGCTCAGGAGAGCAGCTGGGTACCTTAAGAAAGACAGGCCAGCATCTTGGTACCTTAAGGGAGTCACCACCAGGCATTGGTGGCACATGCCTTTATTCTCAGCACTTTGTAGGAAGAGGCAGACAGATTTCTAAGTTTGAGACCAGCCTAGTGTACAGAGTGAGTTCCATGACTGCCATGGCTACACAGAGAGACCCTATATCAAAAATCAAAAAATAAAAAATTAAAAAGAATTGAAAAGATAGCTTGTTGCCTTCAGTTAGTCAGTGCAGGAGTTTGTTGCCTAATGAAATACAGGCTATCATCTTTATTCCTTAAGAGAATCAGCTTAGTTTCGTACCTTAAGAGTGACAAAGCTGTAGGTTGGTACCTTAATAGAGTCAGGCCAGCAGGTTGGTACCTTCAGAATGTCAGTGTCAGGCTGTGGTGGCACATGCCCTTAAAACCGGCACTTGGGAGGCAGAGGCAGGCAGTTTTCTGAGTTTGAGATCAGCCTTGTCTACAGAGTGGCAGGAAAGCAGGTCTACCACAGGACAAGCAGAGCTACACAGAGAAACTCTGTCTCTAATCAAAAAAGTAAAAAAAAACAATTAAAAAAAATGAAAGAGAGAGTCAGCTCATCATCTTGGTAATTTTGAGAATCAGGCCAGGAGCATGGTACCTTAAGAGAGTAAGCTCAGCATCTTGTAAGTTTAAGAGTGTCAGGCCAGCAGATTTGTTCCTTAGGAAAATCAGCACAGCAGTTTGGTAGCTTGAGAGAATCAGCTCAGTAGTTTGGTACATTAAGAGATGCAGCTCAGCAATTGGTGAATTAATAGAGTGAATGTCAGGTAGTTGTGAAGCTTGCCTTTTATCCCACACTTGGGAGGCAGAGGCAGACAGATTTGTGATTTGGAGGCCATACTGGTCTACAGAGTGAGTTTCAGGACAGCCAGAGCTACACAGAGAAAATCAGTCTCAAAAACCAAAAAAATAAAAATTAAAAAAAAAATTAAAGTCACCATCTCGGTATCTTTAGAGAGGCAGCTCAGCAGCTTGGTGCCTTAAGATATTCAGCTCAGCAGTTTGGTACCTTAAGAGAGTCAGGCCAGAATCTTGGTACCTTAAGAAAGTTAGCTCAGTAGCTAGTTCCTTCACAGACTCAGTCCAGAAGCTTGGTGCCTTCAGAGAGTCAGTGCATGGCAGTGGTGAACCATGCCCTTAATATCAGCATTTGTGAGGCAGAAGAAGGAAGATTTCTGAGATCGGGATCAGATTTGTCTACTGAGTGAGTTCCAGCTCAGCCAGGTTACAAAGAGAAACCCTGTGTCAAAAATACAAAAACAACAAAAAAAATATAGAAAAAAGAGTCACAGAGATGGCACCGAGGCAATGCTGCTGGCCATTGCAGTCGTCCAAAGTTCTGAGATTCGATCACAAGACAGCCTGGCCTCGACCAAGTAAGTTTATCCCCACCCTCTGACTCCTTCTGAGATGCGGGAGGAGTTGGTGACTAGAGCAGTCTTTGTGCATCTGCTCCCCTCTCTGAGTGTGTAACCCTGAGCTGGGGGTCTTGGGCTTTGAAGCACCCCGGGACCCCTCTGGGCATAGGAGGGAGCACCACGTGGGCTGGATTTGTTCTTGAGTTTAGGGACACTGAGTTTTGTGCTCTGGGCAGCATCTGGAGAGCCTTGGTGGAAGATCTTCCTGGGGGACTCGGAAGCACTTTTCTGGGACAGAACGCTGCGAAAGCAGAGAGATTTTAGGGAGGTGCAGGTGTGGGGTGGTTTGAACTATATCATGGAGAAAGCATGTCCTGCCCTGTGGATGGCTGCTTCGGCTCCCCAAACTTAACCAGTAAGAACTTTTACTATTACAGGTATTTCAAACAGACAGGCCAACCAACACACAAAAGCAGCAAAACCCCTGCATTTGTGAGTGTGCATTGGCAAGTTCTCACAAAACCTCAGGGCCATTCATTCTGTTCTTCATTTTCTTGTTCTGTTTTGTTTTTCGGGGCATGTTCTCTGTGCGTAGCTCTGGCTGTCCAGGAACACACTCTGTAGAGCAAGCTGGCCTCAGACTCACAGAGGAGATTCCACTGCACTCTACCTCCCAAGTGTTGGAACTATAGGCGTGGACCCCACTGCCTGCGGCCCATGTGCATTTTCATTGCTCTAGACTCTAGATTTCTGAACCAGCAATGTCTCATGAGCATGGCAGTTTCTGACATTTTTTTCTTACTGTAAGTAATTGTCATGCTTAGAATAGTCCCTGTGCTTAGCCTGATTTTAAGTTGAACATCTATAAGTGGTTTAAAGTAACATTTGACTAAAATATAAGCAACCTTAGAAAAAACAGACATCATTGGATTCTTTTATTCTGTATTTCTCCTAACTTCTTCTATAGCCTTAATTCTAGAAATTCTAGTGGCCTACACTTCTCCTTTTTCTTACAGCCAAAATACTTAGTGGTATTTCCCATTTAATTTGCCTAAAACATTAAGTAGCACATACATGGCTTTTTTGTGTTTGAAGCCTACTTTGCATGTTGCAGGAACTCTGAGAAAACCCATCAGTGGCCACTGCCTCTTTGAGGCTTAGAATCCCTCACAATATTTTGAAGGACATGTAGAGGTGTGTGTGTTTGTGTTCGTGTGTGTGTATGTGTGTGTGTGTGTGTGTGTGTGTGTGTGTGAGTGTAAGGATTTTGTGTTTGTTTTTCAATTATTAAAATATATTGTAAAAATATATTATTAATATATTATTAAAATATATTGTAAAAATATATTGTACAAAACAGAGGGAGGGAAGGGGGCTTATGGGACTTTCGGGGAGGGAGGAGACAGGAAAGGGGAAATCATTTGGAATGTAAATAAAAAAACTTAGAAAATAATATATATACATCTATATATATATATATACATATTATAAAATATGTCTAAGGTTTGGCGGTCTGCCTGTTTTTCCTATTATGTCTGTCTTATCCCGTCTTGTTAGTGAAATAGGTTATCTTCTGTTGGAAATTTAGGGTGAGATTGTAGATGTTCAACCAGCCACTCGGCAAATGCCATTTGAATTAGCTCAGGTCAGGACATCTTCTCGCTCAAGCATAAGCACACACAGAAGAAGTGCAACCAGGAACAGAAGCACCGGCGTGAGGACAAGAACAAGTGCTTCATCTACAGCTCTTACACGACAAACACCAGTATCAAATAGGAACAACTAGTTATTTGGAAGTGGTCTAAAGAAATGGGATGACGTTCAAGGTGGTGGCAAGATTTAATATAAAGATAGTGCTCAGTTTATAAGGGTGTGAAATCACAGGTGTTAAATCCAAATTTTGCGCGTTTTCTGTAAATTTTTAGAGATGATTATTCCAGAGCAATAAAAGTAAATATCTCCTCACAGAATCAATCAATCACTAGTCTTATACGTTCCAGAAATCCTGACTAGAAATGTGCAGATTCTTCTTCTTCCTATTGAATTCCTATTATTCACTTGCTTTTTGGGGCCACATTTTACTATTTTGTCACAATCGGCTCTGTGCTTCCTTCCTTAGCCCCTTCATCTGGACAGGGTGTGCAATAGATCCAAAATACTTTCAAGAGCCCCAGGACATGGAATTTGAAGTAGGTCCAGAATTCCTCCTAAATGACAGTCAAGACCAACAGGCCTCTCCAGAACAAGGAAACTGCGCTGAAGATGATGTGAAGAAATCCTTAGAAGACGCAAAGATCTCCAGTCCTAAAGAATGTGTAATTGATGAAGATTCTTCACGCCATGATGCTTCTTCAGATGATGATTGCTGTGTAATAATAGAAGATACTGAAAACAAGAAAGACCCTAAGATCCAAGAACAAAGACATCAAAAGGCACCTGAGGCTGTCCCATCATGTCCAACCAAACCATTAAAGGCTGTGCGCACAGAGGCTGTGGTGGAACCAATAGAATGCACAGATTTGCGGGTCCATTATACTGAGGTATATCTGAAAATCTTTCAAACTGTACTTTTTTTGCACCTCTAACATTGTCAAGCTTAAATTCACTTTGTTTATAGTTTCTAATATACTAGCTTTTCAGGTATACAAGAATGTTTTGTGCTTCAGAGAATATTTGAAGTAAGTAGGAAATTGAGCTGCTATGAAAATACTGTATTTCTACTGGTCCTGATTTTCCTCATTTGTGGGCACATGCTAACCATCTCAAGAGAGGAAAGCTTTTCTGAAAACTTATACCAACTGTCCCCTCAACAAACAGCAGCACAGACTAAGATGTTTTCCTCCTCTGGGCTGCATCTCTTCTATCCTAGTTGTTGTGTATTTGGATAATTGTTTTTTAAAAGATAGGATTCTTAAATGTATAAATGTATAGGATGATCAAGAAAGGAAATGAGCTTGTATCAGTTGTACTTCTTGCCTTGCAGGGAATTTTTTTTAGCAACATGAAATTTCTTTGAATTAATTATAAGGAAATTTATGTGAATACGTTTATCCTTTAAAAAAAAGTCCTTAAACTAAAATGTTTGAATTAGTACAAAATTAAATAATCAGTGTAGATATGGTTTTAAATTCTTAAAACAATCAATAATAGATCTGCAATCTGGCTATGTACAGGAGGAGAGAGCCCAGGCAGGTCTTAGCAGGGCCCAGTGTAGTATTTTAGATTTCCTGTGGGCATGGATGAGCAATCCCTCTCCATGTTCACTGTGTTTTGTGCATTAAGGAAAAGCATGGACTACGAGAAGACCTTTGAAATTTTGTGTCCTTACAAATGCAAACAAGGAAAACATATCGATCCGGGCGTCCACTTTTGGGAAAAGGGTCTCCCAAATCTGTGGTCCACGAGTAATGACACAGAACTATGATTTGCGTATAAGCAGATCCTTGTATAATGAATTATCTTCTTACACAGATACTGAAGAAGAGGTATGGAAAGTTCATTTTACCTTTATAACTGAAAGGACATTTCATTTTCATAAGAAGTTGGATTGCTTGGTTTACTTGGCTTATCCTACTCCATATGATACAGTTGAGTTGCCCCAGAAAGTGAAAAATATCTGTGCAGGTAGACCTGAATACAGACTAGATGATATACACATGCTTGTGTGGGTGTTCTCGATTCTTAGAAGTCTGTAACCGAGGGCATGTCTGTGAATAGTGTGCTAGAAAGCAGTCAGTAGTTCCTATAGCTCTGTATGCAGAGACCAGACTTTCATTATTTTTTAATTAATTTGAATGTTAAGTTCATTTCTTAAGGGTGGTGCTGCTTTTTAAGACATCAAATTACTTTTATGTTTATTTATTGATGCATCAATAACTGCATGAAAGGGAACGAGAACAATGTGAATATGAGTTGGCCCAGCGTATTAAGATGCTTCGAAACTTGCCATATGAACGACCAGGGAAACAACAAACTGGACAAAGACCTCGTGTATATAGTCCACGAGAGCAGGTACAGGAGTGGTCCGAGCCAGAGATGTCAAGAAGGAGGTGTATGGCATACCTCTATCATTTTACAATAACACTGTTGGTTTGTACAGGTCGTGACTGTTATCGATGACTTGGAGCCATGTGCCATGGATACTTTTGGAAATGACAAATCTGAGCATTCAGGAAATGAGACACATAGACATAGGTAAGAGTCAGAATGAGTGGGAAGAATGGTGGAGGCTACTGCTTTTCCCCTTGTTCCTGACTGTATAGTGCCTATCTGAGTGCCTACTGATAGAATAGGAGGATCATTCAAACAGAAAGCCTAGACAAGACAGCCTCAAAACTAGAGAAAAATATAAACCTTGAAATCATTTGGCTTCATTGCTCATGTTCAGTTGCTCAGCACAAGATGATCGTAGAGAAGACTTAATTGACCACAGCTGAGTAACTCCGCAGTTTCATGTCCATTCTTTCAACTTTCTGAAATGAAGGCATTGGCTGTGCAAATCAGGGAGGTACATGTAAGATATTTGTTGCATGCTGTGAAGAGCCAATAATATATAAACCCGGATCAGATTATATGTAGCATGGAGAATTTCTCATGAGCCGTCATATTTTGACTTACGTCACTGCTTGAAATTTCTTGTCTTTCAGGCGATAGGAGAATCCTGTTGATCATGCTTCTTCATTTCTGCATCACTTATCAAGATCATGGCAAGAAATGACAGCATCACTTCAAACATCATCAGCATCTAAGCACCCATTGGCAGCTTCATGTCAAACATTGACAGCATCATGTCAAGCATCTCCACCATCATGTCAAGCATCTGCACTATTACGTCAAGCATCTGCACCATCACATGAAGCATATGCACCATCATGTCAAGCACTGGCTGTGTCATGTCAAGCATCTGCACCATCACATCAAGCATATGCACCATCATGTCAAGCATTGGCTGTGTCACGACAAGCATCTGCAACATCATGTCAGGCATTGGCTGTTTCACATCAAGCATCTGCACCAACACATGAAGCATATGCACCATCATGTCAAGCATTGGCTGTGTCACGTCAAGCATCTGCACCATCACATGAAGCATATGCACCATCATGTCAAGCATTGGCTTTGTCACGTCAAGCATCTACACCATCACATGAAGCATATGCACCATCATGTCAAGCATTGGCTGTGTCATGTCAAGCATCTGCACCATCACATGAAGCATATGCACCATCATGTGAGGCATTGGCTGTGTCACGTCAAGCATCTGCACCATCACATGAAGCATATGCACCATCATATCAAGCATCGGACTTTAGTGGGAAGAATGTCAGGGCCCTATATATTTTTCTTGACAAAATTAAAGATACCACAGAACTATGCAATGCAGGGTGGAAAAGCAGTTCTCTCATGCCCTGTCCCCATTTCTGGGGCCTCGTTTTGATTTGTTGTTGGTGGTGGTGGGTGTTTTTTTTTTTTTTTGTTTAATTTCTACGTCTCTTCTGTAGCCCCATGATACTTCATAACATATGTTAAATGGGTATCCAATTGTGAAAAACTAATATCTGTTCAAAATGCTGTACATCTTTACTTAATAAACACTACACTTTACTACAAGTGTTGTGTTCGGGTGGTTGACTTTGATATCCTAGGAATATGACTGACTTGGTTAACCATGCTTATGTCCCAATGAAGAGTCCATGTTCTTGAGCTAAACATAGCATGCAATACCCTTTCCTAGCATATCATTATTTTTACCACAGTTACAAATATCAATGACTGCTATTCTTGTGTGTGGCTATGAATATAAGCACTCTTTGCTGAGTAGAGCCTTTTTTTTGGTTGGTTTGTTTTTATGTGTGTGCTGTCTCCACCATACTTTTAAAGTAAACATACCAAGGAAACAACCAAGAGTAGTCTGACATGCCTCCAGGCATATAGTTTGTATTAGAAAAGTAATGTGTCTGTGCTCCCTAAATCACTGGGATCCTTAAACTCCAATGCAGATGAGGTCTTGGAGAGGTGATTATGGTTCTGAGAATAGGAATATGCCAGTGGCTTTTGATAGCTTCTTAACCACCCTGGTACCAGAGTGACTTTACAGTTCCCTTTGGCTTCCTAGAGATCACTTATAGTTCTCACAATCACAGGTAAAACTCTGCATTTGGAAAGTGACTTTAGTACTTTGGTCTTCTGCTGCAGAATAGGATAGGGGAGAACATTTTACTCACAAAGTACAGGACTACTGAATGCAGCAGTCAGATTGAACAAGTCTCTGGGAGGGGCATTGGGAATCCCAGGAGCCCAGAGGCCACCTGTGGGGAAGACTGTTTTACTTCACTGTTTAGATTATGACTGTTCTTGATGGTAAGCTCCTCAAGCAGCCCTGGGACATCTGAGCACAGTTGCCCTCACATTGTTAGGTTGTTGGTTAAATGCTGAGACATGTTGAGTTTCTTGGTTCGGCTGTTTCCCTTGCTTCATTTTTTTTAATTTTATTTTATTTTCTAAGTTTTTTTATTTACATTCAAAATCATTTCCCCTTTCACGTTTCCTCCCTCCCCGAAAGTCCCATAAGGCCCCTTCCCTCTCTCTTCTCCCCATTCAACCCCCTCTCACTTCTCTGTCTTGGCATTCCCCTATATCTAGTCTTTCCAGGACCAGGGGTCTCTCCTTCCATCTTCTTGGAAATCTATTGATATGTGAACTGTGTCTAGGGTATTCCAAGATTCTGGGTTAATATCCCCTTATCAGTGACTGCATACCATGTGTGTTCTTTTGTGATTGGTTTACCTCACTAAGGATGATATTTTCAAGTTCTGACCATTTGCCTAGGAATTTCGTGAATTCATTGTTTTTAATTGCAAAGTAGTATTCCATTGTGTAAATATACCACATCTTCTGAACCCATTTCTCCGTTGAGTGACATCTGGGTTCTTTCCAGCTTCTGGCTATTATAAAGAAGGCTGCTATGAACATAGTGGAGCATGTGTCCTTATTGCATGCAGGTAAAGCCTCTGGGTATATGCCCAGGAGTGGTATAGCCGGATCCTCCGGGAGTGTCATTCCCAGTTTTCTGAGGAACCGCCAGACTGCTTTCCAGAGTGGTTGTACCAGCTTGCAATCCCACCAGCATTGGAGGAGTGTTCCTCTTTCTCCACATCCTTGCCAACAACTGCTGTCTCCTATGTTTTTATTTTAGCCATTCTGACTGGTGTGAGATGGAATCTCAGGGTTGTTTTGATTTGCATTTCCCTAATGATTAAGGATGATGAAAATCTCTTTAGGTGCTTCTCAGCCATTAGATATTCTTCAGGTGAGAACACTTCGTTTAGCTCCTTACCCCATTTTTAATAGGGTTACTTGGCTCTCAGGCTTGTTTTGATTTGCATTTCCCTAATAACTAAGGATGATGAACATCTCTTTAGGTGCTTTTCAGCCATTAGATTTTCTCTTAATCGCCCAGGCCTACGCCCGATACTTGGTACTGTGGCAGCACGGGCGCCTTCAGTATGGCTCATTGCCATCTTGGCTAGGGTTGGAAAGGGCAGATGCCATATGTCTTCACCACCATTGTGGACTGCCATGTGGCTGGCAACTGTCTTTGTTGGAGGGGATGAATATCCTATGGTTTCACTACTATCTTGGTTAAGGGCAAGCCTGTGGGTAAAGTATGGGCCAATCAGGGAGACAACAGGTCTCTAAAGATACATTTAAATTTTGATAGGATTTTTTATGTTAATTACTTCCTGTCTTAATAAACGAGGTTTTTAAGAGATAGGATTTGAAGGCAGTGCATGTTTAGTGAGATATTAAAATAGAACTTCCTTGCATTCATATACGAGAGCACACTTTGCTGGTAGTCAAACTTTGTAACCTAAGTATCACTTAGATGTTATTGATTTTTGAGACAATAGGTGTTTTCACTTTTGCAGATTGGTTTTGCCTTATACAGAGTATGCTTGTATCCTCTGTATTCACTCTTGAAATAACAAAGGTACTTCATTTTAACATTACTAGAGCCCACAGTTGATATAAGTCAAACTTTTTAAAGAGTTAATTTTGGAGTTCTAAAGAAAAAATTTAAAACCTGGATATTTGTAAGGACCAGCTTTTAAGATATTTAAGTTTATGATGTTCAGACATTTTAAATTTATACGATACTTTATTATAATGTCTTTATTAATATGTGATCTTTAGAAATAAATACAAGGTTAAAAGTTAGATCTACACCTATGAGCACCAAATATCAAAGAACTCTTTCATAAGGGTAGCCTAGGGTAGCCTGCATGTTTGCATTACAATTCATAACAATGGCAAAATTGCAGTTGTGAAGTAGCAACCAGAAAGATTTTGTGGTTGGAGGATGGCCACATATGGGAAACTGCTGAAGGGTTGCAGCATTGGAAAAGTCCTAATGGCCCAGACACATGCTGTGTGTTCTCATCTTGGAAACAACGTCATCACTACACAATGGTAGTTCCAAAGTAATGCTTGACTTGCAAAGAAACTTTGAAGAAATTATTAGAAAATGAAATAGAGCCAACACTGGGATCCTGAGAAAGAAAAAGCTATTAAAGTTAGGAAATAAGTTTTGCACATTTGAGAGTGGTTCCTGAATAAGCAAGTATAGAATATGTAAAATCTTATATTAGTAAAACTAAGTCAAAACACTGGGACTCTTAGAACACTCATTGTGTGCAATGTGTAGAAGGAGAAATCTAGCAGAAATGCTGAGGTAAGGGTTAACTTGACTCCTTCTGCCCACTGCCTGGCAGCCATTCCCATGCCATTTATCATTAGAGCTTCACAAGTAAATCAAAGTATCTGGCCTCAGAGCTCTGAGCTCTGAGGTATTATGAGTTAAAAGGTAAAGTTTAGATGATAATAATGATAAGTTTGCAAGTATTATTACTTTGGCTATAGGCCTGGGAATAGGGAAGCTTGGAACCTTGGGGAACAATTGTAATTCTTGATTCTTTGTAGGTTGTGGTTATTCTTTAGAATTTGATTTGGCAATGATTATAAAATGTCTTTTTATCTGCTTTTGGAGTATCAATAAAAGACTGGTGCAAGAAAGAGGCGAGAGAGTGAGAGGGAGAGCGAGTGAGGAGTATGTGAGGTGAATATGGAGAGCAAATGAGGGGGGAAGAGAGAGAGAGAGAGAGAGAGAGAGAGAGAGAGAGAGAGAGAGAGAGAGAGAGAGAGAGAGAGAGAAATGAGAAAAATTTGTGAAGAGTGAGTGGAGAGAGAATGTGAAGTGTGAGTCAAGAGAGAACGTGAGGTGTGGATGTAGAATTTGTTTGTGAGTGAAAGGAGAGTGCATATGGTGTATTTGTGAGATTTGTGTGAGATGTGTGTGAAGAGTGTGCAGAGTGAACGGGGAACACACCGAGGTGTGTTTGAGTGTGGGAATTCAAGAAAAGCAGAGTGCGCAGGAGAATGCAGAGTGTGTGAATTTTCAAGCTGTGAGCAAACGAGTGAGAAAGAGCAGAGACTGAGAGAGAAAAGAAACTTTAAGCCTTGAAAATTTTTCTGTCGGCTTTGACCCCAAAAAGTAGATTGTGTATATTTATTATGCACCTTCCAGATATTCCTGCTTCCAGTTGAGAACTCCTATCCTCCTATGCTTCCTGCCTGGAATGCTCCTGTCCCAGGCTGCTCCTAGGTTCCTATGTCCTGTGTTTTCTGGGTTTGTCCCTCTGAGCAGCAGTGGCAGCTTTGCCTGTGCTCACAGGCTTGTCTGCACTCCTTCTCTCCATACTCAAATTCCTCCCAGAGAGAACTGGTCTCTCAGAAGTACTGACACACAGGCTTGCAGGATGGACAAGCCACAGTCAGAGACAGCACGAACAGCTAAAAACAGAGCTATGCAGATGACGAAAGGCAAGGGGAAGAACATAAGCAAGAGTAACCAAGGCTACTTCGCATTATCAGAACCCAGTTCTCCTACCACAGCGAGCCCTGGATACCTCAACACACCAGAAAAACAAGACTGATTTAAAATTACATCTCATGATGATGATAGAGGACTATAGGAAGGACATAAATAACTCCCTTAAAGAAATACATGAGAACACAGGTAAACAGGTAGAAGCCCTCAAAGAGGAAACACAAAAATCCCTTAAAGAATTATAGGAAAATACAACCAAACAGATTAAGGAATTGAATAAAACCATTCAAGATCTAAAAATGGAAATAGAAACAATAAAGAAATCACAAAGGGAGACAAACCAGGAGATAGAAAACCTAGGAAAGAGATCAGGAGTCATAGACACATACATCATCTACAGAATACAAGAGATAGAAGAATCTCAGATACAGAAGATACCATAGAAAACATTGACACAACATTCAAAGAAAATGCAAAATGCAAAAAACTCCTGAGCCAAAACATCCAGGAAATCCAGGACACAATGAAAAGACCAAACCTAAGGATAATAGGTATAGAAGAGAGTGAAGATTCCTAACTTAAAGGGCCAGTAAATATCTTCAACCAAATTATAGAAGAAAACTTCCCTAACCTAAAGAAAGAGATGCCCATGAACATACAAGAAGCCTACAGAACTCCAAAGAGACTGGACCAGAAAAGAAATTCTTCCCATCACATAACAATCAAAACACCAAATGAGCAAAAGAAAAACTATTAAAAGCAGTAAAGGAAAAAGGTCAAGTAACATATAAAGGCAGACCTATCAGAATTACACCCGACTTTTTACAAGAGACGATGAAAGCTAGAAGATCCTGGGCAGATCTCATACAGATCCTAAGAGAATACAAATGCCATCCCAGGCTACTATACCCACAAAAACTCTCAATTACCATAGATGGAAAACCCAATGTGTTCCATGATAAAACCAACTTTACACAGTATCTTTCCACAAATCCAGTCCTACAAAGGATAATGAATGGAAAACTCCAACACAAGGAGGGAAACTACACCATAGAAAAATCAGGAATCTTCTTTCAACAAACCCAAAAGAAACCAAAATATCAGGAAGAAACAATCACTATTCATAAATATCTCATAACATCAATGGACCCAATTTCCCGATAAAAAGATAAAGACTAACAGACTGGACATGTAAACAGGAGCCAGCATTTTGCTGCATACAGGAAATGCACCTCAGTGTCAAAGACAAACACTACCTCAGAGTAAAGTGATTGAAAACAATTTTCCAAGAAATGGTCCCAGGAAACAAGCTGGAGTAGCCATTCTAACATTGAATAAAATCGACTTCCAACCAAAAGTCATCAAAAAAACATAAGGAAGGACACTTCATACTCATCAAAGGAAAAAAAAATCTAACAAGAAGGACTCAATTCTGAACATCTATGCTCCAAATTCAAGGGCGCCCACATTCATGACAGAAACTTTACTAACGTTCAAATCACATATTGCAACTCACACAATCATAGTGGGAGACTCCAACACCTTGCTCTCATTAACAGACATGTCATGGAAACAGAAAGTAAACAGAGACACAGTGAAACTAACAGAAGTTATGGACCAAATGGTTTTAACAGATATCTATAGAACATTTCATCCTAAATCAAAAGAATATACCTCCTTCTTTAACTTTTTTCATAGTCTATACTTGTCGCAGCAGATATTCATGTGGCGGGGATTACTTGTGGACAGCCAACTGCTGAGCTCTAGACTTTGCTGAGAGCTGATGTAAACCTGTTCAGCTTATGTGATTACTTTCTGTCTTAAGCTGGGCCAGCTAACCAGATGTTTCTGATAAATGCCCCATTACCCAGCCTTTGACTAACCTTTCAGACTTCCTAGGCCCTGACAATGATGCACTATTTTCAGTTTTAAGTGGATACAGAAGATAGAATTTTGTTTCTTGCTCCACTGACAGCATAAAGGGTTAAGTCAAAAGGAAATTCCCTGACATAGGGGACAAAACAGCTACCTCTCTGTCTTTTCTTTCTGCAATAACTACCTTTTAATTTCTTTAGTTTTACAGGCATGAGCCACCACAATAAGCCCAAAGTATCAAGCTTTTAGTATCACAATGCTTAGTGGCATGGTCCTGTCTATAAATCCATCAACTCAGGAAAGTTAGAAAGAGGATCACAAATTCAAATCTTGACTGAGCAACTTAATCAGACTCTTTTTCTAAAGAAAAAAAAAGCAAAAATGGAACCAAGAATACAGTTCAGTGTTAGAGTGCATGTGTTAAGGCCTTGGGGCTAATATGCAATATTTAAAATAAATTAAAAAAAAAAGACTGGACATAACTAGCATCTCAATGTCAGAACACACACACACACACACACACACACACACAAACATATATATATATATATATACACATATATATATACCTATATTTGCTTTGTTGCTAAAACCACACATTACCATTGACATTTTGAAGTCATCTTCATGGGGTAGAGATTTCTCCTCTCTTCCTTTTATCTTTGTCCTGTTGGCTTGCCACACATTGGTAAATCTGTTTACATCTCTTTGGATAGTAAACATGGAGAGGAGTGAGTAACACTTTTGATGGACAAGGGGTAGATATAGAATTTCAAGAATGATGCGGTACATGGTGGAAGAGCCCTTTTCTACTTTGCATGACGTTATGGCTTTGATATCCATGCTCCTAGAGCTTCCAGAATATGGTGTTTGATGTTGATTTCCTTTTTTCTTCTCTGTGTCTTGGATTATAAATCAATTTAAATCATCTTCCTGTATACACATCATTTTTCGACTTTACAAAATGTTATTCCATCTTGGTGGTCAAATCTATTTTCATTTGTTTGTAATTTTTACTTGTGTTATATTAGTTGTACAAAACAAAACAATGAGTTTCCTTCCTATCTTCCTTCCTTCCTTCCTCCTCATCCTCATTTTTTTCTGAATGAAAGTTTTCACTCTGAAGCAAAAGTGACCTAAAGTTCACAGTGTACTTCAAGCTGACCTCAAACTTGTGGTGATCCTCCTATACTAGCTTCTTGAGTACTTGTATCATAGATATGAGCCACTGACTCCAGTTTAACAGTGGGTCTCAATATGACATTTTATATGCATGTACAGTTGATTTTCTTCATATTCACCCCATTCCCCTTTCTTCTTTATTAATGTTCTTGTCTCAGAATGCCACTGGTTGGCTTTCCCTGTTCTACTTTTTTGTGCTAGTTTTCTTTAAGAAAACATTGAAAGATAATTTCCCCCAAACTACACAACTTTGAAAGTCTTAGTATACTATTTCTGGGTATTTTGTTTGGGAGGAACAGGACTATAGTTTTGTTAATTTTAAAACCCCAGAATCTGAAAGATTTCATTCCTCTACCCATGTTCCCTGATTTCTGAGTCCTCTGGAGCAAGCAGAATTGTCCTGAGCAGCCTGCTACACCCGGTGGACCTCCATTCTACTGCCACCTCTCCGCCTACCTTCTTCAGACCCAAGACTCTTGAACTATACAGATCCAGAAGCATACAACCCAAGGATACCCATCCTCTGATACCTACTACAACAGAAATATTCAGGAATCAAAGACATCCATATGGCTAAAGGTTCTCCAGTGAACACAATCACCAAAAGTCAGGGCAATATGTCACCTCCAAAGCACAGGTATCCTTCTACAGCAAGCCCTGGATATTCCAACACAACTGAAGGACAAGAAAATTACCTTAAATACGATCTTATAAAGATGACAGAGGCCTTTAAAGAGGAAATTAATAAATCCCTAAAGTAATACAGGAAAATACAATAAAAAATTTATAGGACTTTAACGAGGAAACAAATTAATCACTTAAAGATATACAGGAAAATATAATTAAACTGGTGAAGGAATGAATCAAGCTGTGCAAGACCTGAAATTGGAAATAGAAGCAATAAAGAAAACATACGTGGAGGGAATTCTGGAGATGGAAAACCTGGGGAAGAGAACTGGAAAAACAGATGCAAGCATCACCAATAGAGTAGAGGAGATTGAAGAGAGAATATCAGGCATAGGAGATACAATAGAAGAAATTGATCTAATAGTCAAGGAAAAGGTTAAATCTAAAAAAAAATTCCTGACATAAAACATCCAGGAAATTTGGAATATGATATAAAGATCTAACCTAAGAATGATAGGAATAGAAGGTGAAGAATCCCAGATCCAAGGCCCAGAACATATTCTCAACAGAATCATATGAGAAGACTTTCCCAACTGAAAGAAAATGATCTCTCTCATTCTCTCTCTCTCTCTCTCTCTCTCTCTCTCTCTCTCTCTCTCTCTCTCTCTATATATATATATATATATATATATATATATATATATATATATATATATATATATATATATATATATATATATATATGGATAGATAGATAGATAGATAGATATAGATATAGATATAGATATAGATATAGATATAGATATAGATATAGATATAGATATAGATATAGATATATATAGATATAGATAGAGATATAGATATAGATATACATAAAGATATAGATATAGATATAGATAGATATATAGATAGATATATAAATATATAGATATATATATATACATATCTCCCAGTAGTCCCCAGGCCTATGATCCATTGCATCACAGGCTTGTCTATGGCAGGAATTCAGAAGACCACCCAAAAACCCCTTGGGAAAATGAAGTCTTCCCAAACCTATGGAAAGCTGACTTCTGTTGCTTTTAATTCATGGAAGAGTGGGTCTTCCTCCACAAATGCAAAGACTTTGTCTCCAGCATGCAGGGGCACAGCACCAATTACAACATCCGTGCTGAAGAAGACACAGTTTTTGATCCAGCCATAGTCATTCCGGCAACTCGTCACGGTGCCCTTTACAACTTTTGTGTTTGTTTCACCTGTGAATAGGGGACACCACAGGTGCCATGAATTAGTCTCCAAAGCAAATGCCCACTCCAAATAATCCTCCCCTGTGATGATACAGTTCATTCCATATCCTTCTCCAAACATTGCTTCTGATTTGGGAGCACATGGGGAGTACTGGGAGAACTATGGGGCTTCTCTCTGTAGGATTCGTAAGGCAGAATGTCAAGGTACAGTCTTGGCTTTGCCATGCTATTCACAGGAGGATCCCAGTGAAGAGCCTGAGCTGAGACCCAGATAGCCTTGGTTATAACTCCAGTGTCCTTCCATGATGGTCTGCATAACCCCAAGTAAATTTCTTAAAGTCTATGTCCACTTTTGTAATTGGTGTCTCCTGATTTCTCTTGTGCACATTAACCAGCATATACATGACGACTCCTTGGCAACTGTGAGTGTCTTGTACAACTTAGAGATCAAATGCTATTGCAGTCACTGTGTTTATGGGTGGACATTCTTTATGGGAACACAGTCACTGTAAAGTGTTACTTAACAAGTTCCCATGGTGAGATGCAGCAGGTAGGGATTTTATGGACTCATCAGAGACAGGCCTGTGAGCACAGGTATTTCAACCCTGCTACTAGGGAGAATAACAGAGAACAATGACATGTTCAAGACCTTCTTAAGCTTCAGATCAAGACTGAGGCCGTCCTGGGCAACAGCATGAGTCCTTGAGTCTCTCAATGTGAGGAAAGAAACTAGAATGAGGCTGACCTAGAGCAGGAGACTCTAGTTTCCATCTCCAGCATAACAATCAGATAATTCGTGAAATGAATTTGTATTTGTCAGGACAAGGCTCACCCTGTGGCACTAAAGAGGCCCAGGACTCTTTCTTTATGCAGTTTAGGTTGGCATCAAACTTGTGACCCTCCAGCCTTCACAGCCAAAGGGCCGTAGGATTGGCATGGCAAGATTAGGGCTTCTCTGGAAGGACTGGTCATGAATATTAACCACACACTTGACAAAAAGAATCACCAGACACACATTAGAATGGCTTCAGAGCTTGGATGCCATCCACCTCAGGAAAACTTGCGTTGCCCTAGACTCCCACCCACCAACAGATCTTCTACCAATACTGTTTGTGGACTGACTAAATGTGAGATCCGCCTTGCAGGGAACAATGTGAGTTGGGAGAAAGCATGGCCCCTGAACATCCACCCATGACAAAGAACTTGGATTGACTCCATTCTTGCCTCCAGAACCAAGCTGGAGTAGAAGCAAGGGGAAATCTGTGTTCAGTGGAAGAGTGCTTCCCTGCTCCTGGAAGTAGAAGAAAGACTCTCAAGGGCCTTTTGTATCTCAGATCGTATCTTCCCACATTGGCCCACCAGGAGAATTTGGGAGAGGGTCAAAGTTCACCCAACTCATGGGTACCGTGGGACACCCTCCAGCTCAGAAGCCACTGAGGAGAGCTGTAGGCCTGATCTAACACTACCATGCCCTCCCCTCAACTCCCACAGCTGAGTTCACAGTTCACAGCTAAGGAGGGTCTTTCTGAGCTGTTTCACACAAAGAAACTAGTACATCAAGAAGTAACTTCTAGGTGTGTTCGCTCCCTTTCCACAGTTTCAATCGTCAACTGAAAGTAGTGCACGACCCTAAGCAACGCCCTGACTCAACGTCTGGCACAAGAGTCAGGGAAACTGCTGCAGCAGGAGCATGAAGGCTTAGATCTCGTGAGCCCCATGGTGCCACCTCTTGCTGTCCTGCCGAACTCATGGGAAATGGTACCAGATGACTACTGGGCAGCCTTTAGGAGAGCCAGGCTCATCTTACCACCCCAGCAGCTCAGTGGGAGTCCCTTCCACAGCCTCTCCTGAGAGCTTAGTAACCAGTGGGCATTGTTCTGCAAACCAACGAATGGAAGCACAGCATGAGCTCACAATGCTCCACTGGCCAATGGCAGGCTTCAGGAGGAGAAATATGGGTCCTCCTATGCATCTTGTCCCTAGCATAGGAAGAACATATAAATGTATGGTACGGTGATCCCTGGAGTGTTCACGGAGTGATGGAAAGAGAGTGTTGTAATGTTTCCTGGACGACTGGAGTTCTGGCTTAAGCACCATAGAAGTAATATGTCTCTGGGTGGACAAATAAAATTCACTATGCCTTTAGAATAAAAATTGAACATTAAGTGGTTAGACAGTGTTCGACAGGGAGATTCTGTGGTAGCGTCGAGGGCAGCAGCGATAGTGTTGGAAATCCTATGATTAAGCCAGGTAGTGTGTGGCACTACTCGAGGGTGCATGGATCCTGGATGTAGTTCACATTGGTGGCCTGTGCCTTCATTGTGATGAGGGTCCTTGAGTAGCTCACAACCGTCTTCAACATGGGTTGTTCAAGATAGAGCTCCTTTGAAGGAGAGCAGTCCTGCATTATCATAGAGATTCCTAATACTCATTGCGACCACACATTAAACCTTACCTTTAGTATGCAAGACATCTGATGGAACTTTACCCATTCCTTCATCAACTAACTCCCCTAACTAATTCCAAAGCTCTAACTTAGAAGCAGTGAATAAAGTAGACAACAGACTTGACCCTGTGGATTTAATTTCCTTAGAGGCTGAAGAAAGCACACTAGATAATAAGGGTGACTAAAAGAAAAGAAGGCCCACAGTGGCAAGTCCTCAAAGCTGACACATAAATTCCCTTCAGAAACCAGGTCTGATAAAACAATAGGACTTCAAGGACATGATTGAGTCTGGCTATGGAATGGAGAGCATTAGAAGGGGTGGGGGAGGAATCCATTGAGAGCAATAAGCAGAGGGGAGGCTTCCCTTTAATGCCCAGAGAACTGCTTCATTAACCATGAAAACATGCTGGACTGGAGTAAGGATGAGAGTGTGCTGACCTTGGGTAAATGCATGTCATTCCTGCACTTTCTATGCAGGACCAGAATGATCTCTGTGATTTTGGCCAACACAGTCTATGTAGAGAATTCCAGGCAAGCCAAGACATTGTAGTCAGACACTGTCTTAAGAGGCAGAGAAGATGTCCATAAATGAGAAAAAGGGTAGCCTGAGAGAGAGTGCCAACAGGAGAGAGATGGCAAGGGAGGTGGGCAGAGAGAAGAGCCCTTCTCACAGTAGCCTTCTTCATCTCCAGTGAAATCCACCAAGAGTCTCCCTGAGGATTCTCAGAACAATCCTAAGAAGGAAGGCATGGTCCAACCCTTCCTAACCATGTGATGGTGGCCAGAATGCTTCACATCCCATGACTTAGTTCAGGGTGGCTTATGTGACAGGAAGTGTAAGGAAGATGTGTTCCATACACTGGGAGCTATCAAGTCACATCATGTACTATAGTTTGTCTTAATTCTGTGTCAGAGAGATCCACAGGAAGTGTGTCTGAAATCAGGATGTGGGATCTGGGGAAAATATGGAGGTCCCAGTTCTACCACAGAGCCTCAGGGCATCTTTCACCAGGAAAGACTTTCCTTTAAGAGCAGAAACTACCTCTAGATCAGCTCACCTGAATGCCCAGCAGACAGTAACCAAGCACTGTGAGAGTCAACGCTGCCTCTCCCACAGTCTGCTGAGAAGGACATGGCTCTGGATTTCATGGGAGCTGTGTGTGCCACTATCACCAGCTCGTCATGATGAGATCTGTTAAAATCATCTCCAACAGTTACCCCAGAAAACATGGTCACGTTTCCCTTGATCCATATGTGCGCAGAAACCTGTTGCACAATTCAAAACTGAGGAACACATTTGAAAAATCCTCCATTGATGTCAGAGCCCACAAAAGGGGAGGAGATTCAAGTGTCTGGCAGCTTCAAGTTAAGTGAGGGTGGTCAGCTTGGGTGGAAAACATGGAGCGTAGATGTACAGTGGTCAGAAACATGATGCTGCCTGCATTCTCTGTGTCCCCCTCACTGTGGGTCATGTTTTTAATCTGTATAGGGTCATGTTATTCACCCAGGGAATATCTATCCTGGAATCTATGATGCCTGATCTGTGTCATTCCTGTCTAAGGATGACGACACTGGGCTGAGCCTAGAGGTCCAGTTCCCTTCCCTTCAAGTGCAGACAAAGAGAAGGAAATTGCTCTCCATGGAAGATACACTACCCCAAGATGTGAACACATTTTCGTGGAGGGCAGTCAAAACCCTGGCATAGACCATCTTACAAGAAGAAGATTGGGTCTCTCCACTGAGATTAACAGAGGCATACCTTCTCAAAAGTCTGAGCTTGGCGTGCTCAAGGGTCCCTTTGTTTCATAGACCACACTGCCTGCCTTGCTACTGCCTTGCTGAGAGGTACTCATGCAGCAGGGTGGCATGCTGGACACATTAGTGCCAGTGCTGCTACCTCTTTGACTTCTGCCCACAGTTCTGCAACTTGGTACCTTAGGAGAGTCAGCTGATTATCTTGGTACCTGAAGAAATCAGGTCAGTAGATTGATACCTTCAGATAGTCAGCTCAGCAGCTTGGTACTTTAAGAGAGTCAGGCCAGCAGCGTGGTACCTTAAGAGAGTCAGTCCAGAAGTTTGGTACCTTTAAAGAGTCAGGACAGCAGCTCGGTGCCTTCAGAGAGTCGAGCCAGCAGCTTGGTACCTTAAGGGAGTCAGCTCAGTACCTTGGTACCATAAAAGAATCGGCCAGAAGCTCGGTGCATTAAGAGACTCAGTGCAGTAGGTTGTTATTTTAAGAGATTCAGCTCAGCATCTTGGTACATTACGAGCATCAGGCAAGGAGCAGGGTGACTTCAGAGAGTCAGCTCAGCATCTTTGTACCTTAAGAGATACAGGAGAGCAGTTGGTACATTAAGAGAGTCATGCCAGCATCTTGGTTCATTAAGAGAGTCAGGCCAGCAGCTTTGTACCTTTAGAGAGTCAGGCCAGCAGCTTGGTGCTTTCACAGATTCAGCACAGCATCTTGGTACCTTAAGAGCCTCATTTCAGTAGATTGATTCCTCAAGAGGTTCAGTTCAGAATCTTGGTACCTTATAAGAGTCAGTTCAGGAGTTTGGTACATTAAGAGAAGCAGCACAGCAATTGGTACTTTAAGAGAGTCAGTGCCTGGTAGTTGTGGAGCATGCCTTTATTCCAAGCACATGTGAGGCAGAGGCAGGCAGATTTCTGAGTTTGAGGCCAGCCTGGTCTACAGAGTGAGTACCAGGACAGCTAGGGCTACACAGAAAAACCCTGCCTCAAAGATGCAAAAATAAAAAAAAAATTAAGAAAAAAAGGAACCAGAGAGTCAACTCATCATCTTGGTATATTTAGAGAGTCAGCTCAGCAATTTACTACCTTAAGAGGGTCATCCCATTAGCTTGGTGCATTCAGATAATCGTCTCAGTATCTTTGTTCCTTAACAGTGTCAAGCCAGCAGCTTGGTACCATACTGGCCAGCAACTTGGTATCTTAAGAGAGTCAGCTCAGTAGTTTGGGGCCTTAAGAGAGTCAGCTCAGCAATTGGTACCTAAAGAAATTCAGTGCCAAGCAGTGGTGGCACATACATTTTATCCCAATAATGGGAGGCAGAGGCAGGCAGATTTCTGAATTTGAAGCCAGCCTGGTCTACAAAGTGAGTTTCAGGATAGCCAAGGCTACACAGAGAAACCAGGACTCAAAAAATCAAAAAAAAAAAGAATTTAAAAAATAGAAAGAGAGAGTCAGCTCAGCAGCTTGGTACCTAAACAGAGTCAGACCAGCAGCTTGGTGCCTTCTGAGTGTCAGCTCAGTATCTTGGTATATTAAGAGAATCAAGCCAGCAGCTTGGTACTTTAAGAGAGTCAGCTCAGTACCTTGCTGTCTTAAGATAGTCAGGCCAGCATATTGATGCCTTCAGAGAGTCAGTGCCAGGCAGTGGTGGCACAAGCCTTTAATTCTAGCACTTGGGAGGCAGAGGAAAGGAGGCTTCTGATTTCGACGGCAGTGTGGTCTGCAGAGTGACTTCCAGTGTAGTCAGAGGTACACAGAGAAACCCTGTCTCAAAAAAACCCCAAAAATAAAAATTAAAAATGTAAAAAGAAAGAGACTCATCTCAGCAGCTTGGACCCTTAAGAGTATCAGCTCAGTAGCTTGGTGCCTTAAGAGAGTCAGGTAAGCAGCTTGGAACCCTAAGAGAATCAGCTCATCATCTTGGTGCCTTCAGTGAGTCTGTCCAACTGTTTGATACCTTAAGAGTGTCAGGCCAGCAGCTTGGTGCCTTCAAAGGGTCAATTCAGCAGTTTGATACCTTAAGAGAGTCACCCAGCAGCTCGGTACCTTAAGAGCATCAGCTCAGTACCTTGGTACCTTAAGAGTGTCAGCCCAGTTGCTTGTTAGCTTAAGAGATTCAGGCCAGTAGCTTGATAAATGATATGCACTCAGTGATAAGCAGATATTAGCCCAGAAGCTTGAAATACCAAAGAAACAATTCACATAACAAATGATGCCCAAGAAGAAGGAAAGAGAGGCCCCTGGTCCTGGAAAGGCTCAGTGTAGGAGTGTAGGCGAAGACCAGGACAGGGAAGCAGGAATGGGTGGATTGGGAACAGGGGGAGGGAAGAGGTCTTATGGGACTTTCAGGGATGGGGGGCTTCCAGGAAAGGGGAAATCACTTGAAATATAAATAAAGAATATATCCAAAAGAAAAAAAGAAAAAAATTCCAGCACTTGGGAGACAGAAGCAGGCAGATTTCTGACTTCAAGTCAAGCCTGGTCTGCAGAGTGTATTCCAGTAGAGCCAGGGTTACACAGAGAAAACCGGTCTCAAAAAACCAAAAAATAAAAAATTAAAAAGAAAAGAAAAAAAGGATCAACTCAACATTGTGATACTTTTAGAGAGGCAATTCAGATGTTTGGATCTGAAGAGTCAGCCCAGCAGCTTGGAAGATTAGGAGAATCAGGCCAACAGCTTGTTGACTTCAGAGAGTCAGTGCAGGAGTTTGGTACCTTAAGAAAGACAGACCATCATCTTGATACCATAAGAGAATGAGCTTAATTTGGTACCTTAAGAGTGTCAGCTCTGTAGCTTGGTGCCTTAAGAGACTCGGGCCAGTAGGTTGGTACCTTCAGAATGTCAGTGGCAGGCAGTGGAGGTGCATGCCTTTAATATCAGCACTTTTGAGGCAAGGACAAGCAATTTTCTGAGTTTGAGGTCAGCCTTGTACACAGAGTGGCAGGAAAGTATGTCTAGCCCAGGACAGGCAGGGTTACACAGAGAAACTCTGTTTCTAATAGAAAAAAATTTAAAAAATGAAAGACTCAGCTCATCATCTTGGTACCTTAAGAGAGTCAGGCCAGCAGCATGGTACCTTAAGAGAGTCATCTCAGCATCTTGCAACTTTAAGAGTGTCAGGCCAGCAGCTTGATACATTAGGAGACTGAGGACAGCAGGTTGGTACCTTGAGAGAGTCAGCTCAGTAGTTTGATGCATTAAGAGATGCAGCTCAGCAATTGGTGAATTAAGAGAGTGAATTTCAGGTAGTTGAGAAGTATGTCTTTAATCCCAGCACTTGGGAGGCAGAGGCAGGCAGATTTGTGAGTTGGAGGCCATACTGGTCTACAGAGTGAGTTCCAGGACAGCCAGGGCTATCCAGAGAAACCCTGTCCCAAAAAACCAAAAAATAAAAAAAAATGAAAAAACAAGAAAGAGAAAGTCAACTTATCATCTTGGTATCTTTAGAGAAGCAACTCAGCAGCTTGGTACCTTCAGAGAGTCAGCCCAGTGGCATGGTGCATTCAGAGAGTCAGCTCAGAATCTTAGTACCTTAAGAGACTCAGGACAGCAGCTCAGTACCTTTAAAGAGTCAGGACAGCAGCTTTGTGCGTTCAGAGAGTCAGGCCATCAGCTTGGTACTTTAAGAGAGTCAAGCCAGCTTCTTGGTACACTAAAAGAATCAGCTCAGTACCTTCTTATCTTAAGACAGCAAGGCCAGCAAGTGGTATTTTCATAGTCAGTGTCAGGCAGTGGTGGCCTTTAATCCAAGCACTTGGGAGATAGAGGCAGGGATATTTCTGTGTTCGAGAACAGCCGGGTCTACAGAGTGAGTTCCAGGACAGACAGGCTAACAAAGAGAAACCCTGTTTCAAAAGACCAAAAAATATAAAAGTAAAAAATAAAGAGAGAGTCAGCTCATCATCTTGGTACATTAAGAGAGGCAGCTCAAATTGTGTTAAAAACTGCAGGGTATTGGTACAGTGACAGGTATGTAGATCAATGGAACAGAATTGAAGACCCAGAAATGAATCCACACTCCTATGGTCACTTGATCTTTGACAAAGGAGCTAAAACCATCCAGTTTAAACAAAAGTAGTTTTTTCAACAAATGGTGCTGGTTCAACTGGAGGTCAACATGCAGAAGAATGCAAATTGACCCATTCTTATCTCCTTGCACTAAGCTCAAGTCCAAGTGGATCAAGGACTTCCACATAAAACCAGACACACTTAAAGGAAACTAGGGAAGAACCTTGAACATATGGGCAAAGGGGAGATTTTCCTGAATAGAAATCCAATAGCCTATGCTCTAAGATCAAGAATTGACCAATGGGACCTGATAAAATTACAAAGTTTCTGTAAGGCAAAGGACACTGGCAAAAGGACAAAATGGCAGCCAACTAATTGGAAAAAGATCTTTACCAACCCTACATCCAACAGAGGGCTAATATCCAATATATACAAAGAACTCAAGAAGTTAGAACCCAGAGAGCCAAGTAACCCTATTAAAAATGGGGTACAGAGCTAAACAAAGAGTTCTCACCTGAAGAATAACTAATGGCTGAGAAGCACCTAAAGAGATGTTCATCATCCTTAGTCATTAGGGAAATGCAAATCAAAACAACCCTGAGATTCCATCTCACACCAGTCAGAATGACTAAAATCAAAAACATAGGAGACAGCAGTTGTTGGCGAGGATGTGGAGAAAGAGGAACACTCCTCCAATGCTGGTGGGATTGCAAGCTGGTACAACCACTCTGGAAAGCAGTCTGGCGGTTCCTCAGGAAACTGGGCATGACACTCCCGGAGGATCCGGCTATACCACTCCTGGGCATATACCCAGAGGCTTTCCCTGAATGCAATAAAGACACATGCTCCACTATGTTCACAGCAGCCTTATTTATAATAGCCAGAAGCTGGAAAGAACCCAGATGTCCCTCAACAGCGGAATGGATTCAGAAGATGCGGTATATTTACACAATGGAATACTACACTGCAATTAAAAACAATGAATTCACGAAATTCCTAGGCAAATGGTCAGAACTTGAAAATGTCATCCTTAGTGAGGTAACCCAATCACAAAAGAACACACATGGTATGCAGTCACTGATAAGGGGAAATTAACCCAGAATCTCGGAATACAATAGACACAATTCGCCTATCAATAGATTTCCAAGAAGATGGAAAGAGAGACCCCTGGTCCTGGAAAGACTGGATGTAGTGGAATGCCAGGACAGAGAAGTGATAGGGCTTTGAATGGGGAAAAGAGGGGGGGAAGAGGGCTTATGGGACTTTCAGGGATGGAGGAAATGGGAAAAGGGAATGATTTGGAATATAAATAAAAAAATTTTGAAAATAAATAAAAAAAGAGAAACAGCTCAGCATGTTGGTACTTTTAGAGTGTCAGGCAAGGAGCTTGTTACTTTTAGAGAGTCAGCTAAGTAGCTCAGGAGAGCAGCTGGGTACCTTAAGAAAGACAGGCCAGCATCTTGCTACCTTAAGGGAGTCACCACCAGGCAGTGGTGGCACATGCCTTTATTCTCAGCACTTTGTAGGAAGAGGTAGACAGATTTATAAGTTTGAGGCCAGCTAGTGTACAGAGTGAGTTCCATGACTGCCACGGCTATGCAGAGAAACCCTATCTCAAAAAACAAAAAATGAAAAATTAAAAAGAAATGAAAGAGATAGTCAGCTTATCTTCTTGGTACGTTTAGAGAGGCAACTCAGCAGTTTGGTACATTAAGAGATTCAGCCCAGTGGTAAGTTATGAGAGTCTGGCCAGTAGCTTGTTGCCTTCAGATTGTCAGTGCAGGAGTTTGTTACCTAATGAAATACAGGCTATCATCTTGATTGCTTAAGAGAGTCAGCTTAGTTTGGAACCTTAAGAGTGACAACGCTGTAGGTTGGTACCTTAATAGAGTCAGGCCAGCAGGTTGGTACCTTCAGAATGTCAGTGTCAGGCTGCGGTGGCACATGCCCTTAATACCGGCACTTGGGAGGCAGAGGCAGGCAGTTTTCTGAGTTTGAGATCAGCCTTGTCTACAGAGTGGCAGGAAAGCAGGTCTACCACAGGACAAGCAGAGCTACACAGAGAAACTCTGTCTCTAATCAAAAAAGTAAAAAAAAATTAAAAAAATGAAAGGGAGAGTCAGCTCATCATCTTGGTAACTTATGAGAGTCAGGCCAGGAGCATGGTAACTTAAGAGAGTAAGCTCAGCTTCTTGTAACTTTAAGAGTGTCAAGCCAGCAGCTTTGTACCTTAGGAAAGTCAGCACAGCAGGTTGGTACCTTGAGAGAATCAGCTCAGTAGTTTGGTACATTAAGAGATGCAGCTCAGCAATTGGTGAATTAATAGAGTGAATATCAGGTAGTTGTGAAGCTTGCCTTTAATCCCAGCACTTGGGAGGCAGAGGCAGGCAGATTTGTGAGTTGGAGGCCATACTGGTCTACAGAGTGAGTTTCAGGACAGCCAGAGCTACACAGAGAAAATCAGTCTCAAAAACCAAAAAAATAAAAATTAAAAAAAAAATTAAAGTCACCATCTTGTTATCTTTAGAGAGACAGCTCAGCAGCTTGGTGCCTTAAGATATTCAGCTCAGCGGTTTGGTACCTTAAGAGAGTCAGGCCAGAATTTTGGTACCTTAAGAAAGTTAGCTCAGTAGTTTAGTTCCTTCACAGACTCAGTCCAGAAGCTTGGTGCCTTCAGAGAGTCAGTGCATGGCAGTGGTGAACCATGCCCTTAATATCAGCATTTGTGAGGCAGAAGAAGGAAGATTTCTGAGATCGAGATCAGATTTGTCTACTGAGTGAGTTCCAGCTCAGCCAGTGTTACACAGAGAAACCCTGTGTCAAAAATACAAAAACAAAAAAAAATATAGAAAAAAAAAGTCACAGAGATGGCACCGAGGCAATGCTGCTGGCCATTGCAGTCGTCCAAACGTCTGAGATTCGATCACAGGACAGCCTGGCCTCGACCAAGTAAGTTTATCCCCACCCTCTGACTCCTTCTGAGATGCGGGAGGAGTTGGTGACTAGAGCAGTCTTTGTGCATCTGCTCCCCACTCAGAGTGTGTAACCCTGAGCTGGGGGTCTTGGGCTTTGAAGCATCCCGGGTCTCCTCTGGGCAGAGGAGGGAGCACCACGTGGGCTGGCTTTGTTCTTGAGTTTAGGGACACTGAGTTTTGTGCTCTGGGCAGCATCTGGAGAGCCTTGGTGGAAGATCCTCCTGGGGGACTTGGAAGCACTTTTCTGGGACAGAACGCTGCGAAAGTAGAGAGATTTTAGGGAGGTGCAGGTGTGGGTGGTTTGAACTATATCATGGAGAAAGCATGTCCTGCCCTGTGGATGGCTGCTTCGGCTCCCCAAACTTGACCAGTAAGAACTTTTACTATTACAGATGTTTCAAACAGACAGGCCGACCAACACACAAAAGCAGCAAAACCCCTGCATTTGTGAGTGTGCATTGGCAAGTTCTCACAAAACCTCAGGGCCATTCTTTCTGTTCTTCATTTTTTTGTTCTGTTTTGTTTTTCGGGGCATGTTCTCTGTGCGTAGCTCTGGCTGTCTGGGAACACACTCTGTAGAGACTCACAGAGGAGATTCCACTGCACTCTACCTCCCAAGTGTTGGAACTAAAGGCGTGGACCCCACTGCCTGCGGCCCATGTGCATTTTCATTGCTCTAGACTCTAGACTTCTGAACCAGCGGAGATGTGAAATTATGGTTATGATTATTATTACAGCACTGATTATAGATACCAAAGTCTCACAACAGCAAGAAAAGTTACTCTGCCACAGAATCATGTATTCCCTGGAATAGTAAAGAATAATTAAACTTAGGTCTTTTTAAAAGAAATAATTTGATATACCAAGGTCTATAGTAATAAAAAATGTGCCTAAATCAAGCAAGTCCTATTTTAAATTAGGTCAGACGCTATTTAGTTTCAGAAACGTCTTCATTTGGGTTTTTCTGTATCCTTGTACTTCTTTTTATTCATACTGAAGTTCTGAAGTGGTAGATATCATAGTTCCTATTCCCCACAATGAATATTATGTTCAAATACAGTACATTTTTTTTGCTGACTTTTAAATCATATGTAGGAAAAGTAAGCTCCTTCTAGAGTCCAGAATATAATAGTAATGACCTAATAACCCAAACAAAAGAAAGCGGGTTCCCTCTCCATTTACCATTTTTCATAACGACACAATATATGAAGGTTTATTCAGTGAACCAGGCATGGATCTATGAAATCCGCATAGCCATTCCTATGTGTAGAAATTCCTAGCTGATTTAATTTCTGTGAGGCTTTAGGACCCTGCTTCATTTTTGGTTTTGTTATAGTTGTTGTTTATTTTTCCCAAAATAAGTGTTTTACACCCAATGCCCTCCATCCTTCATTTGCAGGATGCTGAGATTACACGTCTATGCTAACAAATCACACAGTGTAAAACTATTTTTATACTTAATTTTATGTTTTAAACTTCTGTGTATGTGTGTGCGTTTGTGTGTGTGTATGTGTGTGTGTTTGTTTACACAAAGCATTTGTGTGTAGTGCATTATGAGAAGCACAGTGTACATGTTTTTTTGTTTGTTTTTTCAAGACGGGGTTTCTCTGGTTGTCCTGTCTGTAGACCAGTCTGGCCTTGAAATCAGAAATCCTCCTGCCACTGAATTCCAAGTGCTGGGATTAAATGCATGCTCCTCCACTGACAAGCCACAGTGTGCAACTTACTCAGCAGACAGAATTTTAACCTTGTCTGAGTTGAGAGGTCTCTCTGCTGATGTACTGCATTCACAGGCGAATGCTCTAATATCTCTCTGCCTATACAAATGTAGGAATGACACATGTACTCCAGGCCCTGGTTCACTCCGTGCTTTCCAAGGAGTGGAACAAAAGTTGTCAGGCTCACAGGGGTGGTAATGTCTATCTAGTTACACACCTCTAAGATCCTAGGTATATAATAAGAATTCTTGCCCTAATACAGATTTTCAACTATAATCGCAATTGTTAAACCAAATGCAATCTGTCTCCTATCTCTCATAGATGGATGTCGGTGTGTGATTATATTCCTTAAGGTGAATGAAATAGTACAATATACAAAAGTCCTTACAAGATAATTTCACATGAATCTACATGGAGTATATCTCTCTATTATATATATATATATATTATATATGATAATATATATCTATAATATATATATTATATATATATTATAATATATATATATATAATATATAATATATATATAGATATATATACATATATATATATAATGTGGTCTATCTCTATTTGTATATAATATACATAGAAATTTATATGTGTGGTTATGGTTAAATCTCTCCCTTATTTGCAACAATTGATGACATAAGACAATTTGCATACCAATAAAGAGTAAACTGCTGGGCCTCCTGCTGTCCTTGTCCTCAGCTCAGGGTGCTAGAATGCTTGCAGCTGAAATTGTGGAAGTGGGCTGCCTGCCCACCCGAGCCTCTGAAGAGGACAGATGACTGGATGACTTTGTGGGGCAGCATCCTCCAGAACTCCTATTGAGTGGTACCTGAGAGACCAACCAACCTGTGTGGCCAGGTAAGGAGACCAGGGTTTTCTTTCGTTCTCCCTAATTTTCATCTCCCATGGGAATTGGGCCTCATGCCAGGGAAACTGAAGGCGTCCCAGGCACACAGGACAGCCCACCCAATGCACTGGGTCTACTGCTGGGCCTCCTGCTTCCGGGTGGAAAGTACTTGGTGCTGGCCCTGGTTTCCCAAGGAGGGGGTAGATTGCCCACATCTGCCCCTTTTTGCCTCTGTTCAACTTCCCCTGTGCCCAGAGCTCTCTGACTCCACCAGCAGGGAGGTTCAGTTTCATTACCACTCTCATGGCCCAGGGTCATACTGGGAGGGAATTCTTGGCTGGCCGCCTTGACCTAGAATCTTGAGAGAGTGTGCCCAGGGACCCTGGAGTCTGCACCCCCAAGAAGAGAACTGAGACGTGGCTGTCAGCTTTAGGGGACACCCTTGTTGGCGGGGCCAGTCCAGCCTCCTCTGGATCTCTGGGCCAGCTCCATTCCCAGTGGCCTTGCTGGGCACCAAGTGGGCGAAGTCAGCACCTGGTGCTCAAGTCCAGGTGTTTGTTTCTGAGTTCCTGCCCCCATGGTCGAAATTGGCACTGGGTAAAGGTAGGACTGCCTGAGGGTCCAGTGAAAGTACCAGTTCACCTGCCTTAGGGTTAGCTGGCCTCACCGCTGGACCTCCAGTGTCTGGCAGGTGCCCTGCAGTTGATGACAGCCTGTGATCAGTGACGTTTCAACTCTGCCTTGCACACTCCACATCCTTTGTCTCTTATGCACCCTCACGAATACCACACACACACACACACACACACACACACACACACACACACACGGATAGCCCTCCTTCCCCCAGCCAACAACATACAAAAACATTCCTTAAGCATCCCCAGTAGCCTGCTACGCAGCCCATCTTTGTTCTCTGGGAAACATTAGCGCTTAGCTGCCATGTTGGCTGCTGGTTGGTGCAGGTTGGCATTTTTTTTGCCTCTGGAAGGGCGGAGGGAGAGCGCCCATGCAGACAGTCAGTTGGCATTGTTGGTGCTTATCTCTGGGTTTCCCTTCCTTTCTTTTGGAAAAGGCTCTCTCCTTGAGCCATGCTGCAGATCGGGATCAGGGTTCCAAGCCTGTCGGGAAAACACCCAAGTGCCCAGAAACCTTCAATGGTCTGGGAGGCTCCACCATCATCTAATGCAGGCCAAATCACTATGTGCCCCAAGTTGGTGAGGAGCCTAGGCAGTGTCTAGGCAGTGTCCTGGCTCACTGTGAACCTGAGTAGAAACAGTCAGAGTATTTTGTATTCCCAAGGGTGTCCAAAAAGGCCAGGCTTCCACAGTACCATCCCGGCCGGGCCCATTGAAAGCTACCTTACTGGCATGCTCGATTCCCAGGCAGGTAGCTTACTCGGGCCTTCTCTGGACAACCCGCCCTTCCCTAACATCCAGCAGATGAGCCAGGATGAAGGCTGCAATGACATTGCCTTCCATTCCATGACCAGGGATTTCTGGAATAGAGATGGTTCTGGAATTATCTGATGATAATCCTAGAAGACAGGGAGACCAGAGTATCTCTCAGGCTCTGGCTCTGCCTCTGGCCCTGTGTCTCTCTGTCTCATTATGAGTGTGTGTATGTGTTTGTGTGTGTGTGTGTGTGTGCGCCCGTGTGCACACCTATGTGTCTTTGCATCTATTCACTGTGTGTTCCCTGTTCAGGTCCCTACGTCCCTGGGAGACTTGAAGAGGGTCCAGTTTGGGCCCAGGTTATAGCAGTCCTTATGGTGTTGAACGCATTATTGTCTGAGAAGGACAAATTTGCATGTGGAGGAAACCATTAAGGCTGTTCGTATCCAGAGGCCATAGCTCCAGTGGGGACAAATTATAGAAAGGTCTAATAGGGACAGCAGGGTATTTGTTCCCGGTGGCACTACTGTTTTGATGGAAGAGACAATTGCTTATCAATCATATGGAGGATGGTGGGACAGGTCGTTCCTTGGGATTGCAGGCCTGGCTCCTCTGAGAAGCCAGAGAAGGCCTGTCTGGAAAGAGAAAGCTCTCCTGGTTGTATCAGAGAAGAAGCCTCCACGAAACTTGGCATGGAATGGGAATAGGAAAGCAAGGGCAGGCTTGTCTCATGGAGGCTGTTCGAGGGGTCTTCTTCCACAAGCTGTGACTTAGGATTTCAGCAGTGCAGGGGTAATCCTCTGGAGAGTCTCAGTGTTCATGACAGAAGGGCTTGTTGGTGGAGAGTGAAAAGTGTTTTCCACATGGTCAAGAAATACATCATCTGGTATCCTGAGAGGCCCATCTGCCCTGGAAAGTGTCCCTTCAACTGTATATATTGGCAAGCCAGAGGCAGATCGTACTAGGAGTTGCTTAGGTAGGTAGGAAGGTAGTTTGGTGGGTATGTAGGTGGCCAGCCAGTTGTTATGACCCAGTGGTAGTGATCCCATTGAGAGTATGTTTGATAGTACCTTGTGATTTTCCAGTGGGGCCCCCAGAGGTCCTTGGTGTGAAGTAACCTAGGAAGAGGTAGGTGGTCAGGGGAAGGGATGAGCTGCAGGCATCCTGGGGGGACAAGTGAGAATTGCACATTTTGCTTTGTGTCTAGGTGCCCGGCGTCATGGGTCCACTTGAATGTCTTCAGAGAACTGTGAGCTGCACGTGTGGCTAGCCCTGGCACAGGTAGGTACGTCAGTGTGTACACGATCACAGAAAGAAGGATCCTCATGTGAGAGTGACTTGGGGACTTTGGAGGAAGAAAGGAGAGCCTAGTGTCCCTCCAACCTGTGTGGCCAGGTAAGGAGACCAGTATTTTCTTTCATTATCCCTAATTGTCATCTTCCATGGGACTTGGGGCTCAGGCCAGGGAAACTGAAAGTGTTTGAATACAGATTTTTGCTAGATAATATCAGGTATTTTTATAACAACCTGGGTTTTCTTAATATAACTTATTAATGTTGTGCTTGTGACAAAGTTTTCCTTACCTTGTTCATGGTATCATGAAGAAGGACATCATCACTTGGAAATAATGGAAATCTTATGCTTCTTCCATTTTTCATAATAGGATAAGACAATCATTTCCAGTTTGTCAGTTGTGGGTTGAATTGATGCCATCCATTCATGCTGCATGACCTTTGGATAGTGGGAATCTTACAGAAGTTGAGAAGCACAATCACACCAAGTAAGGGCAACCATGCATGGTCACTTGGGCTCATACACATTACACTGGTGTTTCTACCAGGAAGATCCACTCTAAGTCGAGCTCTGCCCCTTGTTAGTGGTGACATTTTACCTTAGAAGGTTCAAAGGTTAACCAATGTTTTAAGAATTTGATAGTTTATTGCACTGCTCAGAGAATTTCATATTTCATTATACAGTAAACCTAGCTAATAACAAACAAACACACACACACACACATACTTCTTTTTGTGGACAGTGTAGGGTGGTTGTTTGTTTGTTTGTTTGTTTAAGAAAGAGTTTCTCTGACTGTCTGTAGACCAGGCTGGCCTCTCAGACTGAGAGATACCCCAGCCTCTTCCTCCGGAGCGCTGGAGTTAAAGGCGTATGCTACTGGATAACAATTTCCTTTTTGTATGAACTTGGTGCTTCAAGCTTACTTTTCATTTCATATTGGTAAGAAATGAGTAAATAAAATCCAAAATAATGAACTGGAAAAACTAAGTGTAACTTGGGGTTGGAGAGACGTGTACTTGTTGCTCTTTCAGACTTCCTGGGTTTAGTTCCCAAGACCCCGGCATGGTGGCATGTCCACTTCCTGTAAAGGTAATACGCTCTTCTGACCTCTTCAGTCATCAGGAACACACATAAAATAAATATCATGTTGTTGTTTAGTATAAGTTAAAAATCAATTCAAAAAATTTAAGCAGAATACAAATGTGAAGTTATTAATTTTTGTTTTACGTTTTCTGAGACACAGTGTCTCTGTGGACTTCTTACAGCTTTCAAACTTACAAGGATTTTTGGCCTCACCTTGTGCCCCAAGAGTACTGTGATTACAAGATTATGAGCATGTGCCAACATGGCCAGCTCTCCGAGTTATACATACAATAGAGAAATTTGCATCACAGCTATCTTGTTATAAAGAGGAAGTACATCACTGAAATACTCTCCTTGGGCTGGAGAGATGGGTCAGTGTTTAAGAGCATTGGCTGTTCTAGAGAACCTAGGCTCAGGTCCCAGTACCCTCAGGGCAGCTCACAACTGTGCATAACTTCAGATTTAGGGGATCCAACCCCCAAACACCAACATACCTGAAGGCAAAACACCAAAAATGCTTAAAATAAAATATATTAATCCTCTTTTTAAAAATGGGTCCAAAGGTGTTCTTGATGAAAAAAATTCATGTTGATTTTTGTTTCGTCAGAAACTAGGTATGCAGTGTCTATGGCTAGAAAAATCTGAGCTAGAGTATATGCTCTCCCCGAAGACCTTGTGGAAATAAACCCAAAGATGGTCATGACCGTGTTTGCCCATTTGATGGGCAGAGGGATGAAGATAGTGTAAAATAGCCAATCTCAATAGAGCCAACCTAACATGAATTTGCATGATTAGCAAGTCAGCTAGTCCCAGGTGAAGTGCTTGTGGCTTCAGAACTCTTGTTCATTTAAAGGACTTTTAGTTTGGATTAGCGAGACTAATTAACCATAACAGCCTTCAGAGAAAGCGTTTTAGTAAACAAGCAACTCCTCCTTCCCATAGAGCTGGATATCCTCAGCACACCTGAACATGCTCACAGCTAACCTTTTGCTCTCTCCTCCTAGAATGCTGCCCTTGACATTCTGGCTTGCTTTGTATTAACTATGTAGCTTTTCCCTCCTGGGATTTCCATCTCTTGAGACTCGCCTACATGTGTAGATAGGAATATTATTAGCTCCTCCTTTGGCTTTCCAAGTTCTAGCTCTTTCTGGAGAACGGTGACCTTATGCTGTATGGAGATGAATATTCTTTGCTTACTTTTTAGTGCTGGAAATCCGCTGAAGTAACTGGCTGTGCAGAATGTACTAGAAGCTTTTCTCATTCTTTTATTCTTAAAATCAGTATCTTACTACAGTATTCTTTCTACATGGTTACTTTTTGTACATTTAAGAATATTTTGATTACATCCAACATGTCTGCTGATTTGCTACTTTTTAAAAAGTGGTCTTCATGTAAGTACAACATACAAGATTATAAATTATAGGTGGAGGAAAGTGGACCCTAAGGTTGCGTTTCCCTCTCACACCCAGGCTCAAAAGAAATGAAATATTTGGTCTTCAATAAGTCAGTCCAGTACATACTTCATTGTTTGGAAATCTTTACCACAAAACTACTTTTCAGTCTAAAATTCTGTGAATATGACACTTTTGAGGAAGGGGGGGCCTCACAATTTAGATGGGAATTCGATAAGCAAAGAATGCTAAAGTGTACAATGGATTTTTATATTTTTCACCTATGACGAGGAGATGAGGTCACAAAAATCGGAAAGTATGTATGTCGGACTTGTTGTACTCGTGCTCTGTCAAGATCTTTCTTATAGTTGTCAAGATCATTATGTTTTCTAACTCTGAAATGTGATGTAATCTGGTAGCAATTTAGTAGTCCAAATAAAGGCGTTTGCAAAATAATTATCCTCTAATCCTCTTTGTTTTGTTTTAATGATTTTTTCAGTGTGGATATATAGGGGGTTTGGGGGTACCATTGAAGGGCCTCTCCATGGCCAACAGAAAGAACATTATTTCCCCCAGGATCTGGAGTTACAGAAGGTTGGACTCTGTTTGATGAGGATTCTGGGCATTAAACTTTGAAAGGGCAGCAAGCACTCTCAGTGAGATGCTGAGCCATCTCTCTAGCTCATGTTGTATGTATACCCAGTGGAGTATTACTCAGCTATTAAATACAATGAATTAATGAAATTCATAGGCAAATGGATGGAGCTAGAAACTATCATCCTGAGTGAGGTAACACAGTCACAAAAGAATACACATGGTATGCTATCGCTGATAAGTGGATATTAGCTGAAAAGCTAGGAATACCCAAGATACAACTCACAGACCACATGAAGCTCAAGATGAAGGAAGACCAAAGTGTAGATATTTCGATCCTTATTGGAAAGTGGATCAAAACACCCATGGCTCACAGTCAACCAGTAGAATGAGAATAGGCTCCTACATGGAGCAGCAAGAGAGAGGACCCAAGGAGCTGAAGAGATTTGCAGCCCCACAGGAGGAACAATAATAGGTACCAACCCATAGCCCCAGAGCTCTCAGGGACTAATCCACCAACCAAACATAACACATGGAGGGACCCTTGGCTCCAGATACATTATGTAGCAGAAGATGACAATTTCAGACATCAATGAGAGGAGAGGCCATTGGTCCTATGAAGGTTCAATTTCCCAGAATAGGGAATGCAAGTCAGGAAATTGGGGGGGTCAGTAGGGGGAGTGGGATAGAATAGGAGTTTTTTTGTGTGGTAATGGGCAAAAGGGTTAAAATTTGAAATGTAAAAATGCAAATATTTAATAAAAATAAAAATTATATACTAATAAGTATGTATCCTATAGGTTCAAAAAATTTAAAAAAAAAGAAAAACAACAAGGTTTTATATGTTTTCCTCAATTGTACAACAACCAAAAATTGTTTGAATTACCAAGTTTATACGTCTTTTATATAAACATGTACAAACCAAAAAACAAAACAAAGTTCTAAGCCCTTGCTCTGTGTGTCTGGAATGTTAGTGGTAGGAGCCTAGATGTGATCAGCAGATTACTTGTTTTAGAGATGGTTGACATTGTTATGGAGTCAGGATAGAGAGACAAACTAAGTTTGAAACACATTAATTTTAATGATTCTTTTGACTTTGAACCTTATTGCAAACACTCACACCATTGGCATAATGGGAAACGTACAAATGATTCTCTACTGCAGAAAGTCAATAATGAATTAAATCTAGTTCAATGCTGTTTAATAAGTAAAACTATTACTATATGTAAATATGGATATATACAGTTTATGTTTTCACTTCTTTTTGTAAGTATGTATCTATGTGTGCATTTTTATGTGCATGCACACATGTCCACAATTGAATGGGGTTCAAAGATGATTCTTCCTCAATTACCATCCACCTTATGTTTTTGAGACAGAATCTATCTCTGATCTATCCTAGAATCTAACCAGAATCTATCCTAGAGCTCACTAATTGTCAAGGATGGCCAATAATATTCAGGTATCTACCAAGACCCTAGTGTAGTGCAAGGATTAAGGATGCAGATCTTACCTGGCTTTTTCATGTTGGTGTTGGAATATAAACTTAGGTCCTCAGGCTCACACATGGCAAGCACTTTAACAACAGAGCCCCTATATAACTTTTCTTTTTAAAAAGAAATTTTAAAGTCAGTAAGAACAAAGGGTTGAATATGAAACTTTGGAGAAACATTTGCCAGGCTTATATAAGGCCCTGGGTTTTTTTTCCCAGCATTGCCAACAAACAAACGAACAAATAAATTAATTAAATGAGAACAAAACCAGCCCATTCGTAAAGAGAATTATTTGCACTGTTGACAGTTTTGACAGTTACATGTATCTTCACTGATAAATTTGAGACCACAGATTATTGTCCACTGTTTGGGAAAGAAATGTGTTATAGTACTGTGATTTCACAGTAAATTATTTCTATAGGAAGCCTGCTTACTCTAGGATATAGAACAATAGTAATTAGAAATCTGACTTTCTTTTAATGGTATAAGCATCAGAATTATAATCCTTTTATTATAAATAAAAATATATTTTATATATAGCTCTCTTACTGTGTTTTCACTTCTGTTCCATTATATTTACATCTCTTCATTGTTGTCTACCAGCCTGAATACTGGAGTTTTATAACAACACTTGATATTTAGTAAGTAAAGAAGCATTCTGTATTATACTCTTTATTCTTTAATTATTGTGGGGAATTGGGGCTCTTTGTTTTCCATAGCTAGATGAATGGTGAAAAATTCATTAATTACTCATAAAATATTGGGCCGGTGCTGTGATTCATTTGGGTTCCATCTCAGCCATGCAGGAATTGTATATGATGGCAGAGACCTCTAATCCCAACATTTGGGAGCTGGAGGCAGGAGGATCTGGAGCTTAAGGTTTAATTGTGAGTTGAGGGGGCATTCACATTCTAATTCTAATTTAAATGGCATTCACATTCTAGGTAAAAGCAAACCAATAAAACAAAAATTTAAAAATTAAAATATCCACAGTAATCTGAGGGACAGGAAGTGACACCCTCTAGGACTGCATTTCTTGCACAGGACTCTGATATTGAGACCCTTAACCCAATAAGATTTACAGTTATTGTATGAGCCTAGGAAGCAGAGTATCTTTAGTCTTCCTCTGTGGTTAGACTTGCAGCTCTAAGGCAGGCTTGGAAATTGTAATATCTCAGCCTTTGGAAGCAGCCAGTTTTCTAGGTCTTATATATACAAAGGAAGTAGGGGATTTCTTAGCTATGAACACAAAGCAGCATTAAAGCTCTTCGCTGAAGACTGGGAACACTTCTTGAGCCTCAAGTCTATTACAGATCCTGTTGCTGCTCTTCTGCCCTTTTTTCTGCCATAGTCACTCTTGACCTGTTCACCTATTGTTCTTTAAAGCTTTCATAGTGCATTCTGCTTATAGCTCAGCGGCCACTGCTGCTCTGCTGTGTCTTCTATTCCTCTCCTTCCTCTGATGACTTATTCCTGAGTTACCATCTTAGCTCATATTCTGAGGAGGAGGCAAGAAAATTTCACTTGAGGGGGATGGAGAAATGGATCTGTAATTAGGAACACTTGTTGCTCCAGTATATGATCTACACTTGGTTCCCAGAACCTATTTAATGGCTTACAACTATTTGTAACTCAAATTGCAGGAGATACAACATATTTTTCTGACATCCACAGGTATCAAACATGACCATGGTATACATATACACATTTGGGCAAAACATTTATGTAAAATAAAAGTAATGATATATACAGATATAGATATATTTAAAGGAATTCTTAAGAGAAATCTTTTATAGGGACTGGTGGTACAAACCAGGAAAGGAAAGGCAGAAACTGGTAATTGTCTTCCTACAGACACATTGAGCCCAACTGCTCTGCCTTGTAGAACCAGTAACAGTTGTTAAGGCTTATATTGTAGGCCAATCACAGCCTTGCCATTACGTACAAATCACATTCACTAAGGAGTATGTTTAGACAAATCACAATGTTGACTTATAGGACCAATAATAGTCATTTAACTTTATATTTTAGACCAATCACAATCTGGCTCTTAACAGCAACCACAGACACTTAAAATTGTGTTCTGACCAATCACAGTCTTGCCTTTTAGAACCAATCAGAGTGAGTGAGTCTTATGTTCTAAACCAATGTCATTCTATAGTTGCCAGGATACAGTAAGCATAAGACAATTTGACTTCAAGTGGGTGGTAAGGTAAGGTTGAATAAGTTGGAGCTCTGTTGTAAGGGCAAAATCCTAAGGTATTTCCTGTTTAATCTAGTCCCAGTCTTTGAAATAGGAATGGAGAACTCACCAACAGTAAATTGTCATTGTGATAATTTTGTATTTCAGTTGTATCAGTTGTTAGTATAAGGTTATATAGTTAACTATCTGGGATGTTTATACTTAGCTGTCTAACTTGATCTTCATGAAATAGCATTCCTTTTCTTGAGTAATACTATTTATACCACAAGTCTAACTTGATCTTCATGAAATAGCATTCCTTTTCTTGAGTAATACTATTTATACCACAATTTACAATCTCTGGTACCCTCATGCTTTCAATTGACATAAAAGACCAGACTAGTTGTATTTTTAAATACTGACAAGTTTTATCATGAGTGTTATATAGCACGAAAGAAACAATGAAGGATGGTGAATAATAGCTGATAAATTATAGGTCATGGGTTTAAAATGATGATAGGTTATAAATAATAGATGACAAATTATAGATTATAGAATATTAAGAATTAGATAATAGATGATAAATTGAAAAGTAGAGGTGTAAGAGAAAGAAGAAAGATGAACATTAGATATATGATAGAGGAGAGATATGGGATAAAGGGTGAAGAAATTTGAGGATAGATACATAATATGTAAAGGGTAGAAAAGAGAGCAAAGGAATATGTGTGTATATATATATATATATATATATATATATATATATATATATATATGAAATAGAGGAAAGATGCTAAATGTTTGGAGATATGGGACATAGATAATAGATGCACGATAGATAGATGATAGGAAATAGATAGAATATAGACATAGGAAAACTAGAAGATGATAGATTGTTGGAAGACAGACAAAATAGATACAATCTAGCTTCTAGAGGATACAGGATAGATAAATAAGAGATAGACAAAGGACAGGTAAAAGAAAGAGGGTAATTATATGAAAGGGAGACTCCAGGAGAGCTAGAAGTTAAGGATAGATGGAAGAAAGATATGTGGTAGCCAGAGGATGAGTGATACATGGATTGTAGACAGACAGGGGACAACTAGAGTATAGATGGTAGATACATGGCAGAGAGACACAGGTTGTTTAGGAGACAGATGATAGATATATAGAAAACAGACACAGGATAGCTAGAGGATATATGAAACATAGATGGAAGACAGACCCAGGATATGTAGTATATTAATGATCGATGGAAGACAAACAGAGGAGACCTCGAGGATTGTAGACAGACAGAAAGACAGACAGAGAGACAGAGAGACAGACAGACAGACAGACAGACAGACAGACAGACAGACAGGTGGTAGATGAGAGATAGATAAATGATAGATGTGAGGTAGAGAGATGATAGATAGATAGATAGATAGATAGATAGATAGATAGATAGATAGACAGACAGACAGACAGACAGACAGACAGACAGACAGACAGACAGACAGACAATCATATAAATTGAAATACAGGGTAGCTAGTAGAAACATTATCCATGGATGTAATACAGACACAGGATACCTGGAGCATAGATATTAAGTGTATGCCTAGAAGCCAGAAAGAGTGTATTCAGAGGAGAGTTGATCGTTAGATTATAGGAATTCAGGATAGCTAGAGCATGAGTGCTATATCAATGGTATAGAGATACAGAATAGCGAGAAGATAGATAGATGGTGTATAGATGGATGGGCACAGGAGAATTAGATGATAGACCAATTAAAGATAGATAGATAGATATCACAGAGATTCAGGGTAGCTAGAAGATAAATGATGTATCAATGGTAAAGAGACACAGGCTAGCTAGAGGATAGATGACAGATAGATGGGAGAGGCACAGGATAGCTAGAGGATAAATGAGAGAGAGAGATTTTAGACAAGGACAGGAAAGCAGCAGGATTGAGGATTGAGATAAGTAGGTACATAGGTTGGTACATAGATAGAAATATAGAAAGATAGATAGATGGATAGATGATAGATAGATAGATAGATAGATAGATAGATAGATAGATAGAGATAGATAGATGATAGATAGATAGATAGATAGATAGATAGATAGATAGATAGATAGATAGATAGATAGATAGATAGATAGATAGATGATAGATAGATAGATAGATAGATAGATAGATAGATAGATAGATAGATAGATAGATAGACAGACAGACAGACAGACAGACAGACAGACAGACAGACAGACAGACAGGATTCAGGGGAAGTAGAAGATAAATTAATCATGGATGGTATAGATACATAGGATAGTTAGACGATGGATGATAGATAAATATCACAGAGATTCAGCATAGTTAGATGATAAGTGATGCATTGATGGCAAAGTGACACAGGCTAACTAGAGGATAGTTAACAGATAGATGGGAGAGACACAGGATAGCTAGAAGATAGATGATAGAGAGATGTAAGACAGACAGGAAAGTGAGAGGATTGATGATAGATAGGTACATAGGTTGTTAGACAGAAGGAATAAACGAGAGAAAGAAAGAAAGAAAGAAAGAAAGAAAGAAAGAAAGAAAGAAAGAAAGAAAGAAGGAAAGAAATAAAGGAAGGAAGGAAGGAAATAAAGGAAGGAAGGAAGGAAGGAAGGAAGGAAGGAAGGAAGGAAAGAGAGAGAGAGAGAGAGAGAGAGAGAGAGAGAGAGAGTGAGTGAGAGAGAGAGAGAAAGAAAGAAAGAAAGAAAGAAAGAAAGAAAGAAAGAAAGAAAGAAAGATAGATGATAGACAGACAGATAGATAAACAGGATGCAGGGGAAGGAGAAGATAAAAGATTCCTGGATGGTAGATATACACAGGATAGTTAGCTGATAGATGGTAGATAGACATCACAGAGATTCAGGATAGCTAGATGATAAGTGATGCATGGGTGGTAAAGAGACACAGGCTAACTAGAGGATAGATGAAAAATAGATGAGAGAGACACAAGATAGCTGGAGGATAGATGAGAGAGAGATGTAAGGGAGAGACAGGAAAGCAAGAGGATTGATAACAGGTAGATACATAGGTTGGTAGGTAGATAGGTAGATAGATGATAGATAGATGATAGATAGATAGATAGATAGATAGATAGATAGATAGATAGATAGATAGATAGATAGATAGATAGATAGATAGATAGATAGATAGATAGATGATAGATGATAGATAGATAGATGATAGATAGATAGATAGATAGATAGATAGATAGATAGATAGATAGATAGATAGATAGATAGATAGATAGATAGATGATAGATAGATAGATAGATAGATAGATAGATAGATAGATAGATGATAGAAAGAAAGAAGATAGATAGACAGACAGATAGATAATAGATAGATAGACAGGCAGGCAGGCAGACAGACAGACAGACAGACAGACAGACAGACAGACAGACAGATAGACAGATAGATATGTAGGCAGACAGACAGACAGATTATAGGCAGACAGACACATAGATAGATACATAGATATAGACAGACAGACAGACAGACAGACAGACAGACAGACAGACAGACAGACAGACAGACAGACAGACAGACAGGATTTGGAGAAGTAGAAGATAAATGATTCATAGATGTTATATAGAGACAGGCTAGCTAGAGGATCGATGATAGACAGATGGGAGAGTCACAGGATAGCAAGATGATAGATGATAGATGTAAAACAGAGACAGGAAAGTGAAAGGATTGGTGATAGATAGGAAGATGGGTTGGTAGGTAGAAAGATAGACAGACAGACAGATAGCAGAGATTAGAGATTTCTGGTAGTTAAAAGTATGAATGACTTATCTAGAGACAAAGGATAGCTATAGGATAACTGATAGTAAAATAAAGAGAATTTGGTTAAAGAATTGATGGTAGATGTAGCACAGTGAGAAGAAGATAAAGGATAGATAGTAGAGAAATAGGAGTTCTATTGCATAGATAGGCACAGGATAGCTGGAATATAGATAATTAATAGATGGAAAATAGACACCTGTTAGGATTACTAGGGAATAAATTATAGTTGGATCGAAGGTATAGAGTAGATTGTTAAGAGGATAAGCAATAAACATATTGATGATAGACATAGGGTGTGTAGAAGATAGAAGACTGATTCTTGGTAGATAATAGAGATAATGTAGACACAGGAGAACTATTGGTAGGTGAAAGTCAATCACATGATAAGTAAAGGGAATATAAGAGGGATAGATATAAGGTATCTAGAGCATAGATTATTCCTAGATGGAACAAGGGACCATGAGAGCTAGGGGAAGATGATCCATAAATAGAAGATAAGACTCAGAATAGCTGCAGTGTAGGAGATCTGTTGATTGAAGTTAGACATAAGATAACTATAGGATACATGCAAAAGTAGACATAGGATACTTATCAGGCATATAGTTAAGTAGATATAAGAGGGCTACAGCAGGTAGATGTTATAGATTGTAGAAAGATGTTTACTTAGTAAAATATTGTTCTTATTTGGTTTTAGAATTCACCTTTACCTGACTGAAAAAAATGGAGAGAAATTCAGAACAAAAAGTGACGAGGTAGGAATTCATAATGCAGTTGACAAAGCTTTCTGCCCTGGACCCTGTTGTTATTTCAGATCTAGACAAGTAAACTTCCTCAGGGAAGATTGTTTCTCTCAAGGGTATTTGGTCTCTTCCTTGGGTTTTCTACTCTCACAGACCAATTTCATTGGAGGGCCTAGTCAGAATTACTATTAAAGCAGGTGAGAACAGAATGGAAGCAAAGCCTTGTCATTTTACTCAAGCTAATTCAGGTTTAATTTAAGTGATTGCTAAACAACAGTACCAGACATTGTATGGACTATACTGGGAAGACATGGGAATGGATTGATATCTACTTTAACAGACTCAGATTCAAATGGTGGAAACACTGAATTCATTTAATTGTTTTAATAGAAATAGAGCTTATTTGTTTGCTTGCTCTTGTATTATTTATTTTGTAGACTAGCTCATATTTAGCCTAAGACTTGCATTAAATCCACAATCCTCCTGCCATTTCACTTGAGTATTGAGATTAATGCCATTTTTGACATATCCTGCCACAGTAGTTATGGTGTGTAATGAAGACTTTGAATGTTTAATTAATGAAAAGGTTTGTCTTTCATCTTAGTCTACCTATTGGGGCACCATATAAATAATTAGCCTCAGCATTGCCATACATAAAGCTCACTTTTATTTCTCTGTTAATTAGGGATGCCTCTAATTTTCACACAAAGGCAACCCATGAAGATCGTGGCAATTTGCTGAAGAGACCACAGAAACTGATGAATAAATTTGGATATGGACCATCCAAAAAGAGACTTAGAGCACGATCCACAAGATGTGAGACTGCTATTGCCTCTGCACCTTCTGCAAGAGGTTTGACTTAAATCCATTTCTTTCTTGTACCATTGCTGACTTGAGAGCATCAGAGTCCTTACCATGCTTCAAGTGGCTTAGGAGAGAGAGAATTGGTTGGAGAAGCCCTTGACATATTTTTGGCTACATACATGGTTTGTTTCTCTCTACTTACAAGGCTTTTGGTGAAAGACATAAATTCAATGCATAAAATATTCCTGAGACTTTTATAAAAACAGAACTTACTAAAAGCATAAACGGACAATAGTAATGTCTATGTGGACTTGTAAGTCAATGCTTTTATCATGGAACACATTTAGCTAAGGACATGTGATGGCTTTATGCCCACAAACATATAGTCATACTCTCTTAATCTTAGGTGAAACAACTATTTTTTTTTGATTTTTTGAGACAGCGTTTCTCTGTGTAGCCCTGGCTGCCCTGGAACTCACTTTGGAGACCAGGCTGGCCTCGAACTCAGAAATCCTCCTGCCTCTGCCTCCCAAGTGCTGGGATTAAAGGCGTGTGCCACCACTGCCTGGCAACAACTATTTTCTTAACTTCATTATTCCTCTAGACCTTTCCCTGATTCTATTCCCTCTTTGTGGCTAAACTTCTCAAAATATTTTCTAGGCCATGTCTACTCCCTCTTATTGCATTGCATTTCTTCTTCAACCCTCATCAAAAGGGCTATTGCTGCTAGCACTCTTCTTCCTATTGTGATAATACTTCACATACCATGTTCTTATTGCCTCTTTTATGAAGGACTTGAACTCCTCAGCCCCCAAGAATGCACTCTGAGGGCATGCTGTGAGACACCTTCCCTAAGGTCAGAATTACCCAGCACAAGGGAAAATCTCTTTTTCTTTTGAGTAGAGGAGCTAATTCCTTTTTACATAAAGCATTGAGGTGGGATGTTGTTACTGAATTCCTTACTGATTCAGGTCAATGAAAGGGCTGTGAGGATAGGAAGAGAACAAGATCAGGTATGCTGCAGTTTGAGCAGACCTGGGAAAAGGAGGAAGAACAGTAATAGTTGAGAACTGACAATCCTCCAGTGAAAGACCTATGTCCAGAAATGAAAAGAGTACAATTTTAGCTCTTAGCTATGGACTGGTAATTTGGGTTTATGTAGAGTTCTTAAACTTGTCTGCCATATTATGGATCCTGAATTTTGATAGACCCAAATGGAACACTATAAACTGTTGGTTGGTTTTCAATTTCATCATTTCTTTGTGAGAACTGGTTCGGTAGATAAATGCACATGACATGCAAGCCTGATGACCCGAGTTCAATCCACAGAGCCCATAGAAAGATGGAAGAAGTGAATCAACCGCAAAAGTTGTCTTTGAACCTGTACATATGAGCTATGGAACACATAAGCACCTCCTTACAAAATAATAAAGTATTTCTCTAAATTATAAGCTCGAGGAATCTAATATCAATAATTATTTTAATATAACCCCTGTCATTTCTTTTATGCAAAGGAATGTTAAGTGTACGAACAACTTATGAACAAAACAAAGTTCCTGTTTTTAATACCTATGAAGAATACCATAAGATGGTTCTTCAGGTAAGGGTCTTTTTAGTTGTTTATGTTTTTATATGTGGATCACATAAAATGAAAGCTGTACTACATCACTTTTCAAAGAACAGCTGTAAAAGCACAGGTCTTCAAACAATAATACAACAAATGTTATAACAATACACATTCTTAGATGGAAACCTAAGCCACACGAAGACATCTTTTATCCTTACAAGCACTTTTACTAAAAAAAAAAAAAAAAAAAAAAATTGTAGGTATCATGTACTGAGATTTGTGTTATGAAGAGGCCTCAAGATATATCATTTGAAGTCTGTCAATGGTTTTATTACAGCAAAGGCATATTCAAACTATTCTAGAGGCTGACTATAAACTGCATGGATATTTTTAGGCACAAGCACTGGGTGTGTGCTCTGAAGCCGGGAAGATCGTTCCTATACCACCTTTTATCTTCGGTCGGGTATTTGTAACTTCCTTGGAAAATCTTTTCTTAGAGAAGGTTTTCATGCCACACATATGCCCTAAGTATGCACACAGCTATTTTTAAGCATAAAAATGAAAAAAAAAGTAGGGCCTGTTGAAACAGGGACAGCTTGAGCCATTATTTTGACTATGAAAAAAAAGTTGAAGTTTTTGTTTTTCAATTGTAGCTGGGGGTATTAGCTAAGTAATAGAACTTGTCTAGCATGTGGAGAATCCTTGATTCAATACTCTGACATCAGTAAAAGTAGCATAAAATTTTTGATTAACACATAATGATTCTAGGAGCTGGGCAGTTGCTGTTTATGTGCTACAAATATCTTCTCTTGCATGAAGCTTTGGGCAAGGATACACTCAAATCAGTTCCAAACCACAGTAGTTATTAAGAGAATATTTAAACTAGTGTTTTTGTTCATTAATGATTATGTTATGGAGATATGGATAATCACTTAAGCGTACTAGCTGCTTTTGCAGAGGATATGGGTTTAATTCCCAACACTCACACAACAGCTCACAATTGTCTGTAGCTCCAGGTCCAAAGGATCTGATGCCGCCTTGTGGCCTGTATGGGTATCAGCACACACATGGTGTACAGACATATATGCAGTGGGAAAACACTCATACATACAAAATAAAAAAATATTTTTAAAATATTGTGCTTTTCATGATACAATTCACTTTATCAGATTTTTATCAACAGTGTTGCGTTTTTCAAAGAACTGCCATTTTGTTTTTACTATGAGATCCTGTTATTTGCAACTATCTATTTGCATGAATTCTATGAGCATGTTTTTTTAAAATAATCATTTTATTGCAGATCAGGGTAAGGAAGAACTGCTTTGAAATAAATTTTGGAGTTGTTGAGGATCACACAAGCAGGGTCTGGATTGCAACACTAATTTAAGTGAATGTGGACAATTGATAAGTACTTGCTAGGGGAACCTAGCTTTATTTGTCCTATTCTTAGAGGTGATACTGAGGCAGGCACACACATATCCAAATTTCCTTTAGCTGGAAAACATTTTGATATTTCACATGCTCTAAATGTCACCTTTTGGGAAACCTGACTTCATACCATTGTTTCTGAATTCTTGTTCTATCTGGTAACACACATCTACTCTATTTCCAATCTCTGAGTCATCTGTGACTGACAAGTTTCCCACGACTCTAACATATGTGGACTTAGGTCATAGATTAGGACATAACATTCATAGTCATATAATGTAACAGATATTATAATATATTATTTATTTTAATAGAACACAGTAAATGTATTCCATTTCTTACATATCAATAAAGTAGGCACATACTTTGCTTCTCTTACTTTATAATAAGCTTGGTCCTACTATAAGCAAGCTCAATATTTTATGAGCTCATATTAATCGCATGTAATAATCAGTTTCACAATGGCATTTTCATTCATTTATATAATGCATTTTGATCATATTACATTCCATTACTTTCTCTTGTCCTTCCTCTTCTCTCATATCCCCTTTTCTCCTCCAAGATACTTTCCATTTCTACTATTACAGATCGGATAAGGGGGATTTCAAGAGGCCCAACCCATCCCTGAGAATTAATAGACAAATTAACAGAGGTTAAGGGAGAGTGGCTCATGAGTCCACAATTCTTCCAAAGGGTCTCTGGGCAATTGACAGTTACAAAGTGAAGAAGGACATTTTGTTCTAGGTGTAGCCATTGGAAATGTACTTATACATTTATATGGAACCTCTCATCCATGCGACTATATGAAATTTATAGAATCACATATGAAAACATTTTTATATATTTTAAAATCTTTGTAAATGTTCTCTACAAGGAAGTATTTGTTTGCATATCAGTCCATTATACATCAGAAAATTATGTATAATGACAATCTACACTCAGAAATGAACTTTCCTAGCATGTGATAGAAAATTTAGTGTTAAATTTGGGTACACTGAAACGTGTCTAAGTGACACATCTTTTGATAAATATCTCATGCTTAAAGTTAAGTAGATTCTGTGTAGGAGGCAGAATAATAGAATTTTAATTAAGTATGTGCCTACTTCATTGATACATAAGAAATGGAATATATTTACTGTGTTCTATTATACTAATTTATATGCTTAGAAATAAACCTATAGTTTTATTATTGTTCCACTATTTAATTATGTTATTATTCTGTCTTTATTAGTCATTTGAAAATATTTCGATTCCTTTCTTCTTTTGGAATGACTGAGTGCCTGCACTTGCATGCTTGATTTAGAGCAAGGCCTTGTCATTGTCAGGTGAGCATTTACCAACTGACCTAATCTCTAGCCCTCTGAATTCTTTTTATATTGATTCCCCCTTTCTTCTACCAATGGAAGAATAGGTAAATACCTCTTCGTATTTTATATTTCACACCAAATTTGTTGAATTTTTAATTTCTAACTATTCGTAAATTTAAAACCTCCTTTAAAAATTAACATACAAAATAATTGGGTTCCACAAAGGCTTTCTTCTTTCCTTCTTCTTTCCCTTCTTCCTCCCTTTCTTCCTTCCTTCCTTTCTTTCTTTCTTTCTTTCTTTTTTCTTTCTTTCTTTCTTTCTTTCTTTCTTTCTTTCTTTCTTTCTTTCTTTCTTCCTTCCTTCCTTCCTTTCTTTCTCAAAAAGATAAGGTAGTATTCTATAGCTCAGCCTGTCCCCAAACTCCTTATGTAGCCCCATGATTTTCTTGGAATGAGGGCATTCTATTTTATAAATGGATCAATGAAAACATTTTTATTGAAAAAAATAAGTGTTTCTTTATGGTACAGGGGGAAAGGATTGAATTTTTAACATCAAAATATAAAGGCCAGATTAAAATGTAAAGAGGGCTTTGGACTTGAATGTGTGAGGAAGGTACAAAAGAGGAAGGATTCACATTGAAGAGTGAAAAAGGGCAGAGTTAGGGAAAGGATTTCAGGCAGAATTGAATAGTCACTGGAAAGCATGGCTGTGTGGGGTTTTCTCAACCACATTTACTTTCTTGGATCAACATTAGAGACAACACTATGGGTGAGGAGCTGAGATTTTTTCCAGACTCCTAGAGGGAAACAAGACAGGGTGAAGATTACAACATCTGTGGTCTCTAGGATGGTAGTAAATGACCTGACTGTTTGAGGGAGAGAATGCACAGGAAAATTGTGGCCAGAATGGATTGTAACATGGAGTAATTGCTAGGAGGTAATGCAAACTGCCTGAAGCACGGCACCTATAGCCATAAATGGCATGGGCAGCACTAAACTCATATGGTAAGGACACAGGGTAGCCTAATAGTATTAGTATAGAAAGCAAAATCTGTTCTTTCTTCCTCTTTGCAGGAAGATCTTATGGGGATCAGTCTATTAAATCTTGTTCCTGATCAACAAAAGGATGAAGTATCTGAGAAGATCATTCTTAATCTTCCATTGGCAGATATAGGTATGTATACATGGCTTTGATTTCTTTTTAATTTAATTTTTGAGCTTTGAGGGCCAAGTAATAAATACTCAGCTGAACAATTTCTTGCACTCTTATTGCTTAGTAAATTTTGAAAAAATATTAGTGTAGCTGCTGATAATATATTCATCTAAGTTTATGGCCTATAATTTCAAATGCTACATTTCTAACATTAAAATATTATTTCCTCTGGAGGAATAGGGAGGACCTCATGGGCCCTCACTCTCAGATGAGGATTCCTCACCCTCAGGAGAGGAGCTCAAGAGAGCTGATGGATGCTGGGGGAGAATGAGGAGTGTTTTTTAAGGAGATTGTCCCTGGCAGACTGACCACACTCTAGCAGTGATTCTCAACCTTCCTAATGCAGAGACCCTATAATACAGTTCCTCATACTGTGGTAATACGAAAAAAGTATTTTCACTGCTACTTCATAACTGTAATTTTGCTACTGTTATGAATGGTAATATAAATATCTGATATGTACATGGTCTTAGGTGACTCCTAGGAAAAGTGAGTTGTTCTATCCTCAAAGGGCTGAGAACTGTTGCTCTAGTGGAAGGATATGGGTATCGGACATTGGAATTGTAATTTTTTTTTGGAACACAAAGTTGGGAATGACTGAGTAGATATGTGGCACTGAACCTGAGAGAAGTTTAAGGGAGTGTGACATGAACATGATAAAATATATCACATGCATATATGAAATTCTCAAAGAAACAGTAAAATTATTTTATTGAAAAATTATCCCCACCCTGTCTTATTCTTTACCCTAAACACTAATTACAGCAGCATTTTTCTAATTTTAGTAGTGTTATATAAATACCTGTATTTTATATTCTGGCTAGTGCCTTATTGTACAGATATAACAATGGTATCTCTGTGAGTACCAGCATTCATGGAAAGAAAATTGTGTTCCTTAAAATGTTGTCTTGACTAAGGAAGACTATTATCGTTTGAAATAATCCATTAGACTACATAACTTTATTCGTATCTTGCTTTCTTTAGTGGGAAGCCTAATTGAGTTTTGCTGTTATGTAAGAAAAGGAACTGCAGGTCAGAGTGGCCAGGGCAGATATCGTCATAGGGCCAAGGACCAGGAGAGAGACAAATATAAGTATGTGAAATTAATCTTGTACCTACAGGATTCTTATGATGGTAAGCAATCCTGCTGATGATATTTATATGATGTTCGTATGTGTTGTATTACCTTATTATTAGCATACTTATTCTTGTATTATTGTCAATTGTAAAATCTCTGATACTGTTACACTCACAAATTCTGGCTACATTAGACATTTAAAAATAATAGTGAAATGTATAAGGTGGGGTCCTATAGAAACATGGATGACTATATTGGTGGAGGATATCTCCTTTTACAAAATAAAATAATTTTTAAAACCTAATCAAAAAGGTTTAATGCACTCAATAGCTTAAAGGGAACACCTTGAATAACTTGAATTAGTTACAGATGAATTTTGTGGTTTGTAAATCATACCACAGATTAGATTAACTGGAGTGTATAGTTCTAATATCCTATCAAGGACCAATATATAGAATATAAACACTAAAGCTCTACTCACTTACCGGGGAAAGAAGTCATTTCTCTAAAATTTTCAATAGATAAAATTTATGTCAGGTGTGCTATGGGACCTAGTTTTTGAGGGTTATGAAGTACAAGCTATATAGTTAAAATTAATTGCTTCGGACCATAAAACATCTGAGTTAATCAGATGTAAGGTATAATTTGTGTTTCAGGTACTCAAATGCTTCTTAAAATATATCTCATGTTCCTTTCTTGAGTGTTAAAGGTGAAACATCATTAAAAATCACTTGGACTGATGCATGTACACACACACACACAAACACACACACACACACATTTCTTTTAGAGACTCCCGCAAGAATCCATAAGGCAAAAGCAAAAGGTTGGCATCAGCACAAATTCACATTTGATTTTCCGTGTGAATGCCTCATATTTTGGTGGTGACCATCTGGGGAATCTGGGGAGCTTAGTTGGAAGGGAAGGAAGATGAGGAGAAGGCCATGCCTCAGAATCTTGAAAAATGCCAGTGAGGTGGAAAACAGCACTGGCATGTGTCAGTTCTCTGCCTGCTTGCTTAACTAGTATACGTTCTAATTTAATTGCCATTGTGTCTGTCACCCTTAGAGTCATTTGTATTTTTCGGAAACTATGGTCCTAATAGCAGAAATATTTGGTCTTCTGCTCCAAGGCTGTTATGGGAACAACAGTACTTTCTTGTAGGAAACATTTCTGTTCTTCGTACACTGGATGAGTCAGTGATTATGCTGTATATTTCTCACACATTGAATGACACATCATTTTCACTTTCAGCTACTGGATGTCAGTACACATACACTCAGTATTGAGTAAGGAAAAAATAACTTATATATTTCTCTTACAAAGTGAATTTTCATGTATCAACGTCTCTGTCCTTCCCCCACCCACACCCTTAGGTAGTTGATTTTAAAGGCTTTTTACAGCTCAAGGGATAAGCTAGTTATTAAAATGCATGTGGCAGATCGAAAGTCCTTTAGTTTATGTTTTCAATAAAATGTGATACATTTCATGTGCTAGATACTGTGGTAAGAACCAGGGGAGTACATACAGGCAGCCAATATACAAAGCACTGATGACAGGTGTCACAAGAAAGTGAGTTGATGATCTGTGTTGAATAGGGTATCCCCAAGGATATCAAAGTCAATCTATACAAAGAGCACCTTGACCTCAATTTGGAGAGTTGAAGGAATGAAAATGGTTTATGTGACTCAAATACGGGGAAAGAAGGAAGGGGATCGTGGAGACAGCCAGGGGATAAATTGTACACAATTGTGCTCACTGTGGTAATACACATAGAATTTAGGCCAATTACACTGGAAAGCAGATGGGGAATATAATCTGGACTGAAATCACTAGGCTGCTTTGTAAGTGGAACACGAAGTATAAAGAAACAAGAAGGGAGATAACCAGATTGTGAATGGCAGGAATCTGGACTAATTGTAGTCAGAGGGATGGAAACTCCACGATTTGGAATAAAGGGATACAGGCAAACAAGAGCATTGTAAACTGGGTAGTGTTTGCAGTCTAGGTAAAGAGTTCTGTTTGGCCTGTGGACCATGTTTCTATTGTGATGGCATAGTAGATCACATAGTAGATTCAATTTTAGGATAAACCACTTCTCCATATTGAAGACAGTGAGGAAAGATGTATAGAGGAGAAAACTGAAGGAAGCTGTCTGATTTGATTGACTCGTTCATTCTTCCTTCATACTAACCCTCTGGGATCTGAGTTCTATCATCTGCCACAAGAATGTAGACATGAAAGATATAGGGCTCAGCCCCAATATCTGTTTTCTCTTCTGAGAAAGAGAAAAATCTTGCTTGGCCCACCCACTAGTCTCCATCAGGGCACCAAGAATTCTATTTGTGATTTCCTCCAGTTTTTCTCTCTGGGCCCCTTGGATATTGTTTCTATAACAGTTCATAGCCTGCAGTGGTGGTGCGATATTTTCGAAAACAAATATCAAGAGAACAATGATGGCAGTCAGAGGAGGCTTTATACTATGCTGGTATAAAATACCTAGCAGTGAACTGGAATCAAAGTGAAATTCCTAGATCTACTAGAGTTGGGCTAATCCACTGTATGTGTACAACTTATTTTCATACCTGTAAACCCAGTGTCTTTCTCAAACTGACATGACATTTGGATTAGTCCTAACTTGAACATGAAATGCATGCTATAAATGACAAGTTTTTCTAGCATATAGATACATTAATTGCCAATCAGGGGGCTAGGAGAAGGTGTAATTCTACTCTGTACTCTGTGACTGGGTTACCTCACTAAGGATGATATTTTCCAGTTCTGACCATTTGCCTAAGAATTTCGTGAATTCATTGTTTTTAATTGCAGAGAAGTTTTCCATTGTTTAAATATACCACATCTTCTGAATCTATTCCTTCGTTGAGGGACATCTGGGTCCTCTCCGGCTTCTGACTATTAAAAATAAGGCTGCTATGTACATAGTGTAGCATGTGTCCTTATTGAATCCAGGGGAAGTCTCTCGGTATATGCCCAGGAGTGGTATATCAGGATCCTCTGGGGAGTGTCATGCCCAGTTTTCCTGAGGAACCACTTGACTGCTTTCCAGAGTGATTGTACCTGATTGATGTCGTATTGTCTTGCTTTAGGATGAAATGTTCTATATATGTTATTTCCATTTGGTCCAAGGCTTCAATTAGTTTCACTGTGTCCCTGTTCAGTTTCTGCTCCCTGAACGATCCATTTCAGAGACTTTTGTGTTAAAGTCACCTACTATTATTGTGTGAGGTGTGATGTGTGCTTTGAGCTTAATAGAGTTTCCTTTATGAATGAGGGTGCCCCTGCATTTGGAGCATAGATATTCAGAATTGAGAGTTCTTCTTGGTGGATTTTTCCTTTGACCAATATGCAGTGTCTTTCTGTGTCTTTTTTGATGCCTTTTTGTTGAAAATCAATTTTATCGGTTGTAGCCGGATGTCTACTCTTGCTCATTTCCTGTGACCATTTGCTTGTAAAATTGGTTTCCGGCCTTTTATTCTGAGGTAGTGTTTGTCTTTGCCACTTAGGTGCATTTCCTGCATGCAGCAAAATGTTGGATGTTGTTTACGTATCCAGTCTGTTAATCTCTGTCTTTTTATTGGGGAATTGAGACCATTGATATTAAGAGAGATTAAGAAATAGTGATTATTGCCACCTGCTATTCTTGACGCTATCTTTATGTTTGAGTGGTTCTCTATTTTTGGGTTTGATGAAAGGATGCTGATAACTCGTTTTTTCCAGGTACATCTTTGTATTGTTTCTCTCCTTGTATTGGCGGTTTCCACTTATTATCCTTTGCAGGGCTGGTTTTCCGGAAAGATATTGTGTAAATTTGGTTTTATCATGGAATGTCTTGGTTTCTCCATATATGGTGATTGAGATTTTTGCTGGCTATAGTAGTCTAGGCTGGCATTTGTGTTCTCTTAGAGTTTGCATGAGGTCTGCCCAGAATCTTCTTGCTTTCATAGTCTCTCGTGAGAAGTCTGATGTGATTTGGGTAGGTCTTCCTTTATATGTTACTTGGCCTTTTTCTCTTACTGCTTTTAATATTCTTTCTTTGTTTAGTACATTTGGCGTTTTGATTATTATGTGACAGGAGATATTTGTGTTCTGGTCCAGTCTGTTTGGAGTTCTATAGGCTTCTTGTACATTCGTCAGCATCTCTCTCTTTAGGTTAGGGAAGTTTTCCTCCATAATTTTGTTGAAGATATTTACTGGCCCTTTAAGTTGCAAATCTTCACTCTCATCTATGCTTATAATCCTTAGGTTTGGTCTTCTCATTGTGTCCTGGATTTGCTGGATATTTTGGGTTGCACTTTTTTGCATTTTGCATTTTCTTTGACTGTTGAGTCGATGCTTTCTATGGTATCTTCAGCATCTGAGATTCTTTCTTCCATGTCTTGTATTCTATTGTTGATGTTTGCATCTATGACTCCTGATTTCTTCCCAAGGTTTTCTATCTCCAAAGTTGTCTCACTTTGTGATTTCTTAGTTGTTTCTACTTCCTTTTTTAGATCCTGGATGGATTTGCTGAGATCCTTCCCTTGTTTGTTTGTATTTTCCTGTATTTCTTTAAGATATTTTTGGGTTTCCTCTTTCAGGATTTCTGCCTGTTGACCCAAGTTCTCCTGCATTTCTCTAAGCGATTTTTGGGTTTCCTCCTCATGGGCTTCCATCTGTTGATCCATATTCTCCTGCATTTCTCTAAGCGATTTTTGTGTTTCCTTTGTAAGGGCTTCTACACTTTGATTACTGTTCTCGTGTAATTCTTTATGAGATTTATTTGTTTCCTTCCTGAAATCCTTCCTGAGAAGTGGTTTTAAATCCAGATCTTGCCTTTCCGGTGTGATGGGGTATCCAGGACTTACTGCTCTTGGAGGGTTGAGTTCTCATGGTGCCATATTGCCTTGATTTCTGTTAGGAACTTTTCTAAGTTTGCCTTTTGCCATCTGTTTACCTCTGGTGTTAGTTGGTCCTGCTGTCACTGGCTGTTGGTTTGACCTCCTGTGAGCCTGTAAGGCTATTTCTTCCCCCCCTGAATTACCGGGATTTCCCTGGCACCAATTGCTGGGGGGCTGCCCTGATCCTGAGTGACTTTGAAGCCCTGATGTGCCTCGCCCAGAGTGATGCTATATTGGGGAATCCCTCCATATCCGAAGGCTCAGAGTAGTCAATACCTGGAGCAGAGTTTGCCAAGGGAGGCTGGTGCCCTCCCGCCTTGTGAGAGTGCACTCTCTCCCAGTGCTGGTCCCCCTGCAGGGCAGAAGTCCCACAGCAGAGCTGGAGCATAGGTGACCACAGACCTGCCCAGCTCTTGGAAGCGGGGAGCACACAAGCTGAGTCCCAAGCGATATTATGCTTGATTCCCCCTGCACCTGGAGGTCCCATTTGTCCAGTTGCTGGAGCAAAGATGGTGGAGTGCACTGTGCACCCTCTCGGTGCAGATCACTCTGCAGGCAGATCATGTAGACTGATTTAAAAACAATTATGTGTCTGTGTAATTTTCCTGCATCTATGTCTGTGCACCACATAGTTGCAGTGCAAATGGAGGCTGAAAAATTGTGTGAGACACTCTGGAACTGGATTTACAGACAGAAGTAAGCTTCCATGTGGGGGCTGGGAATTGAACCTAGTGCCTCTGAAAGAGTAGTCAGTGTTCTGAGTCACTCATCCAGGCACAATATCATAAATTCTAAAGTCTTCCTTGACAACATACTAAGTGTAAGGCTAGCCTGGAATACATGACAACCTGCCTCTAAAAGGAAACCCATGTGTGTGTTGTGTATATGTACATATATATGTGTATATGTGCTATCTTAGAATTCATAAGTATTAACAATTAAAAATAATATGTTTATGTTTAAATTATTTCACAGTGAAAAGAAAACCAGTAAGAGTAAATATTATACATTTCATGCCAAATAATATATGCAAATGGCTACAATAACTCATTAACTGGCTTCTTCTGTTTTATCTCCTCTTTATGCAACCAGAATCTCACAGATGACACTTACACATTTAATGTTAGATTACGTTGTTTATTTTTTTAAAGTTACACTTATTACTGTACTTCAGACTCTCATATTTTGTATTGATAGTCGTTTTTGTTTCTGTTGTTGTTGCTTGACCTTCGAAACAAAAACCTTGGTTTTTTTGTATTCTTGCCTTTTGCAAGACAAGATTAAGAGTTAAAGCCAGGACTTTAAATATGTTGGCCAAGCGTTTTTCCACAGAATCACATCTCTAAACCTACACAGGACATTTTAAAGTTAGGCATAAAATGTAGTGGGTTTAACTATGGCATTTCCATACATACACATTGTTACATAACCATAATTTTACACCTCTGCTGGTTCAGAAATCTAGAGTCTAAAGCAATGAAAATGCACATGGGCCGCAGGCAGTGGGGTCCACGCCTTTAGTTTCAACACTTGGGATGTAGAGTGCAGTGGAATCTCCTCTGTGATTCTGAGGCCAGCTTGCTGTACAGAGTGTGTTCCTGGATAGCCAGAGCTACGCACAGAGAACATGCCCCGAAAAACAAAACAGAACATGAAAATGAAGAACAGAAAGAATGGACCTGAGGTGTTGTGAGAACTTGCCAATGCACACGCACAAATGCAAGGGTTTTGCTGCTTTTGTGTGTTAGTCGGCCTGTCTGTTTGAAACATCTGTAATAGTAAAAGTTCTTACTGGTTAAGTTTGGGGAGCCGAAGCAGCCATCCACAGGGCAGGACATGCTTTCTCCATGATATAGTTCAAACCACCTCACACATGCACCTCCCTAAAATCTCTCTGCTTTCGTAACGTTCTGTCCCAGAAAAGTGCTTCCTAGTTGCCCAGGAAGATCTTCCACCAAGGCTCTCCAGATGCTGCCCAGAGCACAAGACTCAGTGTCCCTAAACTCAAGAACAAAGCAAGCCCACGTGGTGCTCCCTCCTCTGCCCAGAGGGGTCCCGGGGTGCTTCAAAGCCCAAGACCCCCAGCTTAGGGTTACACACTCAGAGAGTGGAGCAGATGCACAAAGACTGCTCTGTCACCAACTCCTCCCGCATCTCAGAAGGAGTCAGAGGGTGGCGATATACTTACTTGGTCGAGGCCAGGATGTCCTGTGATCGAATCTCAGACCTTTGGACGACTGCAATGGCCAGCAACATTGGCTCAGTGCCATCTCTGTGACTCTTTTTTTTTTAAATTTTATTTTCTAATTTTTTTACATACATTCAAAATCATTACACCTTTCCCGTGTCCTCCCTCCCCGAAAGTCCCATAAGCCCTCTTCCCTCCCTCTTTTCCCCATTCACCCCCCTCTCGCTTTTCTGTCCTGGCATTCCCCTACATCCAGTCTTTCCAGGACCAGGGGTCTCTCCTTCCATCTTCTTAGAAATCTATTGATATGAAAATTGTGTCTAGGATGATATTTTCAAGTTCTGACCATTTGCCTAGGAATTTCGTGAATTCATTGTTTTTAATTGCAGAGTAGTATTCCATTGTGTAAATATACCACATCTTCTGAATCCATTCTTCCTTTGAGGGACATCTGGGTTCTTTCCAGCTTCTGGCTATTATAAATAAGGCTACAATGAACTTAGTGGAGCATGTGTCCTTATTGCATGCAGGTAAAGCCTCTGGGTATATGCCCAGGAGTGGTATAGCCAGATCCTCCGGGAGTGTCACGCCCAGTTTTCTGAGGAACCGCCAGACTGCTTTCCAGAGTGGTTTTACCAGCTTGCAATCACACCAGCAGTGGAGGAGTGTTCCTCTTTCTCCACATCCTCGCCAACATCTGCTGTCTCCTGTGTTTTTGATCTTAGCCATTCTGACTGGTGTGAGATGGAATCTCAGGGTTGTTTTGATTTGCATTTCCCTAATGACTAAAGATGATGAACCTCTCTTTAGGTGTTTCTCAGCCATTAGATTATCTTAAGGTGAGAACTCTTTGTTTAGCTCTGTCCCCCATTTTTTAATAGGGTTACTTGCCTCACTGGAGTTTACCTTCTTGAGTTCTTTTTATATATTGGATATTAACCCTCTGTCAGATGTAGTGTTGGTAAAGATCATTTCCTAGTTAGTTGGTTGTCGCTTTGTCTTTTTGACAGTGTCTTTTGCCTTGCAGAAACTTTGTAATTTAATGAGGTCCCATTTGTCTATTCTTGATCTTAGAGCATAAGCTATTGGAGTTCTGTTCAGGAAATTATCCCCTGTGCCCATATGTTCAAGGTTCTTCCCTAGTTTCCTTTCTATTAGTTTCAGTGTGTCTGGTTTTATGTGGAGGTCTTTGATCCACTTGGAATTGAGCTTAGTGCAAGGAGATAAGAATGGGTCAATTTGCATTCTTCTGCATGTTGACCTCCAATTGAACCAGCACCATTTGTTGAAAAAACTATTTTTGTTTAAACTGTATGGTTTTAGCTCCTTTGTCAAAGATCAAGTGACCAAGGAGTGTGGATTCATTTCTGGGTCTTCAATTCTGTTGCATTGATCTATCATGCATGTTACTGTACCAATACCATGCGGTTTTTAAAACTATTGCTCTGAAGTACAGCTTGAGGTTCGGGATACTGATTCCCCCAGACGTTCTTTTACTCTTGAGAATAGTTTTAGCTATTCTGGGTTTTCTGTTTTTCCAGATGAATTTTTGAATTGCTCTTTCTAACTCAATGAAGTATTGAGTTGGGATTTTGATGGGAATTGCATTGAATCTGTAGATTGCTTTTGGCAAGATGGTCATTTTTACTATATTAATTCTGCCAATCCATGAGCATTGCAGACTTTTCCATCTTCTGAAGTCTTCTTCAATTTTTTTCTTCAGAGACTTGAAGTTCTTGTCATACAGATCTTTCACTTGTTTGGTTAGAGTCACGCCAAGATACTTTATGTGATTTGTGGCTATCGTGAAGGGTATCATTTCCCTTCCTTCTTTCTCAGCCTGCTTGTCCTTTGAGTATAGGAAGGCTACTGACTTGATTGAGTTGATTTTATATCCGGCTACTTTGCTGAGGTCGTTTATCAGCTGTAGGAGTTCTCTGGTGGAGTTCTTTGGGTCGCTTAATTATACTATCATGTCGTCTGTGAATAGTGATATTTTGACTTCTTCCTTTCCAACTTGTGTCCCTTTGACCTCTATTTGTTGTCTAATTGCTCTAGCTAGAACTTCAAGTACTATATTGAAAAGATATGGAGAGAGAGAGGGCAGCCTTGTCTAGTCCCTGATTTTAGTGGGATTGCTTCAAGTTTCGCTCCATTTAGATTGATGCTGGCTACCGGTTTGCTGTAAATTGCTTTTACTATGTTTAGATATGGTCCTCGAATTCCTGATTTTTCCAAGACCTTTAGCATGAAAGGATGCTGAATTTTGTCAAATGCTTTCTCAGCATCTAATGAGATGACCATGTGGTTTTTTTTCTTTGAGATTGTTTGTATAGTCGATTACATTGATGGATTTCCTTATATTGAACCATCCCTGCATCCCTGGGATGAAGCCTACTGGATCGTAGTGAATGATCGTTTTGATGTGTTCTTGGATTCGTTTGGCAAGAATTTTATTGAGTATTTTTGCATCAATATTCATAAGAGAGATTGGCCTGAAATTCTCTTTCTTTGTCGGATCTTTGTGTGCTTTTGTTATTAGTGTAATTGTGGCTTCATAGAAGGAGTTGGGTAGTGTTCCTTCTGTTTCTATTTTGTGAAACAGTTTGAAGAGTATTGGTGTTAGGTCTTCTTTAAAGGTCTGATAGAATTCTGCACTGAAACCATCTGGACCTGTGCTTTTTTTGGTTGGAAGACTTCCAATGACAATTTCTATTTCTTCAGGGGTTATAGGGCAGTTTAGATGGTCTATTTGATCCTGATTTAATTTTGGTATTTGATATCTGTCAAGGAAATTGTCCATTTCCTCGAGATTTTCTAGTTGTGTTGAATACAGGTTTTTGTAGTAGGATCTGATGATTTTTTGAATTTCCTCGGTTTCTGTTGTTATCTCTCCCTTTTCGTTTCTGATTTTATTAATTTGGATACTGTCTCTGTGCCCTCTGGTTAGTCTGGCTAAGGGCTTATCTATCTTGTTGAATTTCTCAAAGAACCAACTCCTCGTTTTGTTGATTCTTTGTATGGTTTTATTTGTTTCTACTTGATTGATTTCAGCCCTGAGTTTGATGATTTCCTGTCTTCTACTCTTCCTTGGTGTATTTACTTCTTTTTGTTCCAGGGCTTTCAGGTGTGCCATTAAGCTGTTAGTGTATGCTGTCTCCCGTTTCCTTTTGGCGGCACTCAGGGCTATGAATTTTCCTCTTAGCACTGCTTTCATTGTATCTCATAAATTAGGGCATGTTGTACCTTCATTTTCATTAAATTTCAAAAAGTCTTTGATTTCTTTCTTTATTTCCACCTTGACCGAGTTATCATTGAGTAGAGCATCATTCAGCCTCCATGTGTATGTGGGTTTTCTTTTGTTTTTGTTGCCATTGAAGACCACCCTTATTCCATAGTGATCTGATAGTAGGCATGGGAATAGTTCTATCTTCTTATATCTGTTGAGGTCTGATTTGTGACCAATTATACGGTCGATTTTGGAAAAGGTACCATGAGGTGCTGAGAAGAAGGTGTATTCTTTAGCTCTAGGATGAAATGTTCTATATATATCTGTTAGTTCCATTTGGTCCAAGGCTTCAATTAGATTCACTGTGTCCCTGTTTAGTTTCTGCTTTCCTGAACGATCCATTTCAGAGAGGGGAGTGTTGAAGTCACCCACAATTATTGTGTGAGGTTTGATGTGTGCTTTGAGCTTTAGTAAAGTTTCTTTTACAAATGAGGGTGCCCTTGCATTTGGAGCATAGATATTCAGAATTGTGAGTTCTTCTTGGTGGATTTTTCCTTTAATCAGTATGTAGTGTCCTTCTGTGTCTTTTTTGATGACTTTAGGTTGAAAATCAATTTTATCTGATATTAGGATGGCAACTCCGGCTCGTTTCTTGGGGCCATTTGCTTTTAAAATTGTTTTCCAGCCTTTTACCCTGAGGTAGTGTTTGTCTTTGATACTGAGGTGCGCTTCCTGCATGCAGCAAAATGCAGGGTCCTGTTTATGTATCCAGTCTGCTAGTCTATGTCTTTTTATTGGGGAATTGAGACCATTGATATTAAGAGAGATTAAGGCATAGTGATTATTTCTACCTGCCATTCTTGATGCTACCTTTACGTTTGAGTGGTTATCTACTTTTGGGTTTGAAGCAAGAAGGTTACTATCTCATTTTTTCCAGGGTCTTGTTTCTCTCTCTGTATTGGCGGTTTCCGCCTATTATCCTTTGCAGGGCTGGATTTGTGGAAAGATATTGTGAAAATTTGGTTTTATCATGGAATATCTTGGTCTCTCCATCTATGGTGATTGAGAGTTTTGCTGGGTATAGTAGTCTAGGATGGCATTTGTGCTCTCTTGGTGTCTGCATGAGATCTGCCCAGGATCTTCTGGCTTTCATGGTCTCTGGTGAGAAATCTGAAGTGATTCGGATAGGTCTTCCTTTGTATGTTACTTGGCCCTCTGCTCTTACTGCTTTTAATATTCTTTCTTTGTTTAGTACATTTGGTATTTCTGTTCTGGTCCAGTCTGTTTGGAGTTCTGTAGGCTTCTTCTACATTCATAAGCATCTCTCTCTTTAGGTTAAGGAAGTTTTCCTCCATAATTTCGTTGAAGATATTTACTGCTCCTTTAAGTTGCAAGTCTTCACCCTCATCTATACCTATAATCCTTAGGTTTGGTCTTCCCATTGTGTCCTGGATTTCCTGGATGTTTTGGGTTACATGTTTTTTGCATTTTGCATTTTCTTTGACTGTTGAGTTGATGCTTTCTATGGTATCTTCAGCACCTGAGATTCTTTCTTCCATCTCTTGTATTCTATTGTTGATGTTTGCATCTATGACTCCTGATTTCTTCCCAAGGTTTTCTATCTCCACAGTTGTCTCACTTTGTGATTTCTTAGTTGTTTCTACTACCTTTTTTATATCGTGGATGGATTTGCTGACATTCTTCGCTTCTTTGTTTGTATTTTCCTGTATTTCTTTCAGGTATTTTTGAGTTAACTCTTTCAGGATTTCTGCCTTTTGACCCAAGTTCTCCTGCATTTCTCTGAGCAATTTTTGTGTTTCCTTCTCATGGGTTTCCATCTGTTGATCCATCGTCTCCTGCATTTCTTTAAGCATACCTCGTGTTTCCTTTGTAAGGGCATCTATCCGTTGATTCATTTCTTTAAGCACTTTTTGTGTTGCCTCCCTATGGACATCCGTCTGTTGACCCATATTCTTCTGCATTTCTTTATGCAGTTTTTGTGATTCCTTTGAAAATGCATCTACCTGTTGATTCATTTCTTTAAGCGATTTTTGTGTTGTCTCCTTGTGGGCCTCCATTTTTTGATCCATGTTCTCCTGCATTTCTCTAAGCGATTTTTTTGTTTCCTTTGTAAGGGCTTCTAAACGTTGATTCATGGTCTCCTGTGATTCTTTATTTGATTTATTTGTGTACTTCTTGTGATCCTCTAATAGCATCATGAGAAGTGATTTTAAATCCAGATCTTGTCTTTCGGGTGTGGTGGGGTATCCAGGACTTGCTGCTGTTGGAGAGCTGGGTTCGGATTGTGCCATATTACTTTGATTTCTGTTAGTAACGTTCCTACGTTTGCCTTTTGCCATCTGGTTACCTCTGATGTTAGTTGGTCCTGCTGTCACTGGCTGTTGGTTGGACCTCCTGTGAGCCTGCAAAGCTACTTCTGGCCAATCTGGCTTACCAGGATTCCCCTGGCACAAATTTCTGGGGCCTGCCCTGCTCCTGAGTGACTTTGGAGCCCTGATGTGCCTTGCCCCAAGTGATGTTATAATGGGGAGTCCCTGCACATCCAAAGGCTCAGCTTAATGGATTCCCGGAGCAGAGATCTCCAAATGGAGGCTGTTCGGCTCCTGCCCTGTGCAGGGATGTGTGATCTCTCCGAGGGCTGGGGGAAGGGGGCGTCACTCTGCAAGGCAGAAGTCCCACAGCAGAGCTGGAGCGCAGGTTACTGGAGCCCTGCCCAGCTCCTGCAAGCAGCATACACACAAGCCGCCCGAGACCCAAGCGATTTTATGCCCATCTGTCTCCGAGCCTGGGAGTCCCAACCTCTCGGGCACTGGAGCAAAGATGGCGGAGTGCACCCTGCACACTCTGGGTGGCGCTGGCCACTGTGCAGAGGAGATGGCTTAATGCAAAACTGGCGCCCAGACGACCACAGAGCTGTCCTGTTCTTGGGACCAGATGGAAGCCCCAACAGGTTGTGTCCCGAGCGATGTTATATTGGGGGGAACCTGGGTACCTGTCTCTTCAGTGCAGACGGGAACAGAAGTCACGGTGCCATCTCTGTGACTCTTTTTTATATATTTTTTTGTTGTTGTTTTTGTATTTTTTACACAGGGTTTCTCTGTGTAACCCTGGCTGAGCTGGAACTCACTCAGTAGACAAATCTGATCTCGATCTCAGAAATCTATCTTCTTCTGCCTCACAAATGCTGATATTAAGGGATGGTTCACCACTGCTATGCACTGACTCTCTGAAGTCACCAAGCTTCTGGACTGAGTCTGTGAAGGAATTAAGCTACTGAGCTAACTTTCTTAAGGTACCAAGATTCTTGCCTGACTGTCTTAAGGTACCAAACTGCTGAGCTGAATATCTTAAGGCACCAAGCTGCTGAGCTGTCTCTCTAAAGATACCAAGATGGTGACTTTAATTTTTTTTAATTTTTATTTTTTTGGTTTTTGAGACTGATTTTCTCTGTGTAGTTCTGGCTGTCCTGAAACTCACTCTGTAGACCAGTATGGCCTCCAACTCACAAATCTGCCTGCCTCTGCCTTCCAAGTGCTGGGATTAAAGGCAAGTTTCACAACTACCTGACATTCACTCTATTAATTCACCAATTGCTGAGCTGCATCTCTTAATGTACCAAACTACTGAGCTGATTCTCTCAAGGTACCAACCTGCTGTGCTGACTTTCCTAAGGTACAAAACTGCTGGCCTGACACTCTTAAACTTACAAGATGCTGAGCTTACTCTCTTAAGGTACCATGCTCCTGGCCTGACTCTCATAAGTTACCAAGATGATGAGCTGACTCTCTCTTTCATTTTTTTAATTTTTTAACTTTTTTGATTAGAAACAGAGTTTCTCTATTGAGCTCAGCTTGTCCTGTGGTAGACCTGCTTTCCTGCCACTCTGTAGACAAGGCTTATCTCAAACTCAGAAAACTGCCTGCCTCTGCCTCCCAAGTGCCAGTATTAAGGGCATGTGCCACCACAGCCTGACACTGACATTCTAAAGGTACCATCTTGCTGGCCTTACTCTATTAAGGTACCAACTTACAGCGTTGTCACTCTTAAGGTACGAAACTACGCTGACTCTCTTAAGGAATCAAGATGACAGCCTGTATTTCATTAGGCAACAATCTCCTGCACTGACTGTCTGAAAGCAGCAAGTTACTGGCCAGACTCTCCTAACTTACCAAGGTACTGGGCTGAATCTCTTAATGTACCAAACTGCTGAGTTGCCTCTCTAAAAGTACCAAGAAGATAAGCTGACTATCTCTTTCATTTCTTTTTAATTTTTAATTTTTTGTTTTATAAGATAGGGTTTCCCTGTGTAGCCCTGGCAGTCATGGAACTCACTCTGTACACTAGCTGGCCTCAAACTTAGAAATCTGTTTGCCTCTTCCTACAAAGTGCTGAGAATAAAGGCATATGCCACCACTGCCTGGTGGTGACTCCCTTAAGGTAGTAAAATGCTGGCCTGTCTTTCTTAAGGTACCCAGATGCTCTCCTGAGCTACTTAGCTGACTCTCAAAAAGTAACAAGCTCCTTGCCTGACACTCTAAAAGTACCAACATGCTGAGCTGTTTCTCTTTTTTTTTAAATTATTTTCAAGGTTTTTTTATTTACATTCCAAATCATTCCCCTTTCCCGTTTCCTCCCTCCCTGAAAGTCCCATAAGCCCCCTTCCCTCCCTCTTTACCCCATTCAACATCCTTTCGCTTCTCTGTCCTGGCATTCCACTACATCCAGTCTTTCCAGGACAAGAGGTCTCTCTTTCCATCTGGGTATAAGCCCAGGAGTGGTATAGCCTGATAGTCTGGAAGTGTAATGCCCAGTTTTCTCAGGAACCGCCAGACTGCTTTCCAGAGTTGTTGTACCAGCTTGCAATCCCACCAGCATTGGAGAGTGTTCCTCTTTCTCCACATCCTTGCCAGCAACTGCTGTCTCCTATGTTTTTGATTTTAGCCATTCTGACTGGTGTGAGATAGAATCTCAGGGTTGTTTTAATTTGCATTTCCCTAATGACTAAGAATGATGAACATCTCTTTAGGTGCTTCTCTGCCATTAGATATTCTTCAGGTGAGAACTCTTTGTTTAGCTCTGTATCCCATTTTTAATAGGGTTACTTGGCTCTCTTGTTTCTAACTTCATGAGTTCTTTGTATATATTGGATATTAGCCCTCTGTCGGATGTAGGGTTGGTAAAGATCTTTTTCCAATTTGTTGGCTGCCATTTTGTCCTTTGCAAGTGTCCTTTTGCCTTACAGAAACTTTGTAATTTTATCAGGTCCCATTGGTCAATTCCTGATCTTAGAGCATAGGCTATGGGAGTTCTATTCAGAAAATTCTCCCCTGTGCCCATATGTTCAAGTTACTTCCCTAGATTCTTTCTATTAGTTTAACTAATAGAAAGGTTTTATGTTGAGGTCATTGATCCACTTGGACTTGAGCTTAGTGCAAGGAGATAAAAAAGGGTCAATTTGCATTCTTCTGCATGTGGACCTCCAATTGAACAAGCACCTTTTGTTGAAAAAACTATTTTTTTTGAACTGGATGGTTTTAGCTCCTTTGTTAAAGATCAAGTGACCATAGGAGTATGGATTCTTTTCTGGGTTTTCAATTCTGTTCCATTGATCTACATACCTGACACTGTACCAATACCCTGCATTTTTTAACACAATTTGAGCTACCTCTCTTAATGTACCAAGATGATGAGCTGACTCTCTATTTTTTACTTTTATATTTTTTGGTCTTTTGAAACAGGGTTTCTCTTTGTTAGCCTGTCTGTCCTGGAACTCACTCTGTAGACCTGGCTGTTCTCGAACACAGAAATATCCCTACCTCTATCTCCCAAGTGCTTGGATTAAAGGCCACCACTGCCTGACACTGACTATGAAAATACCACTTGCTGGCCTTACTGTCTTAAGATAAGAAGGTACTGAGCTGATTCTTTTAATGTACCAAGAAGCTGGCTTGACTCTCTTAAAGTACCAAGCTGTTGGCCCGACTCTCTGAACGCACAAAGCTGCTGTCCTGACTCTATAAAGGTACTGAGCTGCTGTCCTGAGTCTCTTAAGGTACTAAGATTCTGAGCTGACTCTCTGAATGCACCAAGCCACTAGGCTGACTCTCTGAAGGTACAAAGCTGCTGAGTTGCTTCTTTAAAGGTACCAAGATGATAAGTTGACTTTTTCTTGTTGTTTTCAATTTTTTTTATTTATTTATTTTTATTTTGGGACAGGTATTCTCTGGATAGCCATGGCTGTCCTGGAACTCACTCTGTAGACCAGGCTGACCTTGAAGTCACAAATCTGCCTGCCTCTCCCTCCCAAGTACTTGGATTATAGGCATACTTCACCACTACCTGACATTCACTCTCTTAATTTACCAATTGTTGAGCTGCATCTCTTAATGTATCAAACTACTCAGCTGACTCTCTCGAGGTACCAACCTGCTGTCCTCAGTCTCCTAATGTATCAAGGTGCTGGCCTGACACTCTTAAAGTTGCAAGATGCTGAGCTGACTCTCTTAAGGTACCATGTTGCTGGCCTGATTCTCTTAAGGTACCCAGATGATGAGCTGAGTCTTTCATTTTTTATTCTTTTTCTATTAGAAACAGAGTTTCTCTGTGTAACCCTGCCTGTCCTGGGCTAGACATACTTTCCTGCCACTCTGTGTACAAGGCTGAACTCAAACTTAGAAAATTGCTTGTCCTTGCCTCAAAAGTGCTTTTCTTAAAGGCATGTATCTCCACTGCCTGCCAATAAGATTCTGAAGGTACCAACCTACTGTCCCGAGTCTCTTAAGGAACCAAGCTACAGAGCTGACACTCTTAATGTACCAAATTAAGCTCAATCTCTTATGGTATCAAGATGATGGTCTGTCTTTCTTAAGGTACCAAACTCCTGCAGTGACTCTCTGAAGTCAGCAAGCTGTTGGCCCGACTCTCTTAATCTTCCAAGCTGCTGGGTTAACTCTTCAGATCCAAACTTCTGAGTTGCCTCTCTAAAAGTATCACAATGATGAGTTGATCCTTTCTTTCTTTTCTTTTTAATTTTTAATTTTTTGTTTTTTTGAGACCAGTTTTCTCTGCGTAACCCTGGCTCTATTGGAATACACTCAGCAGACCAGGCTTGACTTGAAGTCAGAAATCTGCCTGCTTCTGTCTCCCAAGTGCTGGAATTTTTTTATTTTTTTCTTTTGGATATATTCTTTATTTTCATTTCATATGATTTCCCCTTTCCTGGAAGCCCCCCATCTCTGACAGTCCCATAAGACCTCTTCCCTCCCCCTGTTCCCCAATCAACCCATTCCTGCTTCCCTGTTCTGTTCTTCGCCTACACTCCTACACTGAGCCTTTCCAGGACCAGGGGCCTCTTCTTCCTTCTTCTTGGGCAACATTTGATATGTGAATTGTTTCTTGGATATTTCAAGCTTCTAGGCTAATATCTGCTTATCACTGAGTGCATATCATTTATCAAGCTACTGGCCTGACTCTCTTAAGCTAACAAGCAACTGGGCTGACAATCTTAAGGTACCAAGGTACTGAGCTGATGCTCTTAAGGTACCGAGCTGCGGGGATAACATTCTTAAGGTACCAAACTGCTGAATTGACCCTTTGAAGGCACCAATCTGCTTGCCTTACACTCTTAAGGTATCAAACTGTTGGACAGACACACTGAAGGCACCAAGATGATGAGCTGATTCTCTTAGGGTTCCAAGCTGCTTACCTGACTCTCTTAAGGTACCAAGCTACCGAGCTGATACTCTTAAGGGTCAAAGCTGCTGAGATGAGTCTCTTTCTTTTTACATTTTTAATTTTTATTTTTGGGGTTTTTTTGAGACAGGGTTTCTCTGTGTAGCTCTGACTATACTGGAATTCACTCTGCAGACCACACTGCCCTCGAAATCAGAAGCCTCATTTCCTCTGCCTCCCAAGTGCTAGAATTAAAGGCTTGTGCCACCACTGCCTGGCACTGACTCTCTGAAGGCATCAATCTGCTGGCCTGACTATCTTAAGACAGCAAGGAACTGAGCTGACTCTCTTAAGTTACCAAGCTGCTGGCTTGATTCTCTTAATATACCAAGGTACTGAGCTGACACTCACAAGGCACCAAGCTGCTGGGCTGACTCTCTTAAGGTACAGAGCTGCTGAGCTGACTCTCTCTATTTTTTAAATTCTTAATTTTTTTTTTGATTTTTGAGTCCTGTTTTATCTGTGTAGCCTTGGCTATCCTGAAACTCACTTTGTAGACCAGGCTGGCTTCAAATTCAGAAATCTGCCTGCCTCTGCCTCCCATTACTGGAATAAAAGGTATGTGCTACCACTGCCTGGCACTGACTTTCTTTAGGTACCAATTGCTGAGCTGACTCTCGTAAGGTCCCAAACTACTGAGCTGACTCTCTTAAGATACCAAGTTGCTAGCCAGTATGGTCCTAAGCTGCTGGCTTGACACTGTTAAGGAACAAAGATACTGAGACGACTATCTGAATGCACCAAGCTAATGGGATGACCCTCTTAAGGTAGCAAGCTGCTGGGCTGCCTCTCTAAATATACCAAGATGATGAGCTGATTCTCTGGTTCCTTTTTTTGTTAATTTTTTTATTTTTTGCATCTTTGAGACAGGGTTTCTCTGTGTAGCACTAGCTGTCCTGGTACTCACTCTGTAGACCAGGCTGGCCTCAAACTCAGAAATCTGCCTGCCTCTGCCACACAAGATCTTGGATTAAAGGCATGCTCCACAACTACCTGGCACTGACTCTCTTAAGGTACCAATTGCTGAGCTGCTTTTCTTAAAGTACCAAACTCCTGAACTGACTCTTATAAGGAACCAAGATTCTGAACTGACCCTCTTGAGGAACCAATCTACTGAACTGATGCTCTTAAGGTACAAAGATGCTGTGTTGAATCTGTGAAAGCACCAAACTGCTGGCCTGAGTCTTTTAAGTTACAAAGCTTCTGGCCTGACTCTCTTAATGTACCAAGATGCTGGCATGACTCTCTTAAGGTACCAACTGCTGGCCTGTCTCTCTTAAGGTACATAGATGCTGAGATGACTCTCTGAAGACAACCAGCTCCTTGCCTGACACTCTTAAGATACCAAGATGCTGAGCTGAATCTCTTAAGATAACAAACTACTGCACTGAGTCTCTTAATGCACCGAGCTTCTGGCCGATTCTTTTATGGTACCAAGGTACTGAGCTGACTCCCTTAAGGTACCAAGCTGCTGGCTCGACTCTCTGAAGGCACCGAGCTGCTGTCCTGACTCTTTAAAGGTACCAAACTTCTGGACTGACTCTCTTAAGGTACCACGCTGCTGGCCTGACTCTCTTAAAGTACCAAGCTCCTGAGCTGACTCTCTGAAGATACCAATCTACTGACCTGATTTCTTCAGGTACCAAGATAATCAGCTGACTATCCTAAGGTACCAAGTTGCTGCCCTGACTCTCTTAAGGTAGCAAAGTACTGAGCTGACTCTCCTTATGAACATGAGGATCATCTTTATCTGCTTGCTTCTGTCATCCATCCAATTTGACACCAGACGCTTTTTTAAATGATTCCATTTTTTTATTTATTTATTCATTTATTTTGTTCTATGTGCTTTGGTGTTTTGACTGTCTATGTGATGGTGTCAGGTCCCCTGGATAAGGAATTAGAGATGGTTCTGTACTGTCATGTGGCTACTGGGAATTGAACTTGGGTCCCCTGAAAGAACAGACAGTGTTCTTAACCACTGAGTAATCTCTCCATCATCTTGACCCCAGTTTCTAGAGCCTTTCTTCTTGGCTCCTTCTCCTCTCCATGTACTCCAAGCATTCCTCCCCTCGATGTGTCTCTTTTAAAATTTAATCTATTCCTTCATGAGTGTGAGTGCCTTCTTCTTTTTGCCTGGCTGTGCATACTATGCAGGCAATGTATATGGAGGCCAGGAGAGGGTGACAGATCATCTGGCTCTGGAGATACTGTGTGGTGTGAGGGTGCCTGGGGAGTGCTGATGTCCCACCCAGGATTTCAGGAAGAGCAGCCAGTGCTCCTAACTTCTGAAGCCTCTCTCGATTATCCACTGTCCCTTCTCATGGGGTCTAGCTTCTCTGTTTGATGATGACCCTTACCCTCTTGAGCCCTGTCATAGAGCTTCCTTTTGGATATCACTGTGCCTCAGTGGGAAGACCCCACAAAGGAAGTTTAATAACTAAATAAACACGATATGATTCATTTACTGACCGCATTGTTTGTCAGGCTCTGGACCTCTTTGAGCAGTGCCCCTAGTCTATGACAGTCTATAACAGTAATATAAGAACTCACTTGGAAATAATGTCCTTGCAAGTATAATTTAAGTGAAAATGTGAACATATTTGATTAAAGAAGGTCCTAAATGAAATGAGTTAAAATCTTAAGAAACCTCCAGAGTCAGGGGCTGTGGGTATTGCTGAGCAATTAAGAGCACCTCTGGCTCTGTCAGAGACCAGGAATCTGGGCCCAAGTGCTCACATTCAGGTGGATTACACATCCAGGGATTTCAGAACTGCTGAACCCTCTTCTGCCCACTGAGGGCAAGCCCAAAAGAAAGGTCTACATTTTTTTTCAGGCAAGAAAAGCCATAAGTGTGGGGAAACATTACCAAATTCAAAGAGCTACAAAAATGGGAAGATCCTGTGAGGCCAGACAGAACAATGTTTCAGATGGTAGAAGAGTCCAGGAAGGTTTGCCCCCTAGAGCTGTCCAGCAAGGTGTTATATACCCCGGATTGGAGCCAGCAGAGCTTGGAGCATGTCATCTGCCGATTTTCTCAGTCATCTGGTAGGTAGGAGTTTCTTTTCAGGTCCCTGAAGCCTAGAGAATCAGGGCTGTGCAAAAGGGTTATAATGAACATGCCTCACTTTCCAGACACAGGATGAAAGGCCACAGAGCGGCCAGCTCATCCAGCTCATCCCAGAGCCAGGAGATTCATCCTTCACAAACACCCTCCCCAAGGCTCAGTCAGCCTGCATCACAGGTCCACTGGCACAGTAAGGCATTGCATACAAAGTAACCTAGCCATATCCAAACACACAGGGGTATTCTGGATACCCCTTAGGAAATACACAGGGGTAAAATTCCCTAACTTTTCTGTCTAATCATTCTGTGGTTTTAGCTTCATTGGAATTAAGGACACAGACACCTCTTGAGTACATTTTTTGGCACAATTCCATCACTGCCTATTTATTTCAAAACACAAAAGTCTATGCCTTGTTGTTTATGCCTACACAGAAATGCGATTTGTTCATAGGTGTTGAGATAGCTGCTCCATTTCTCTCTGAAGATTCCTGCCCTAGTCCAAACATTGATATTAGCACCCACTCTCTTAAGTTCTCAGATTACAGTACAAGAATCAAAATGAGGCAAGAAGGCAGTGGGAAAGTGTGGAATCTCAGCTTCCCTGTTGTGCTGTGAGGCCACATGTCCTGTGCCACCTTGTTAAAACTGAGAGCAGAGGTTACAGTGAATCCAGCAATGAAGTGTGGAATACTGCTTTGATCGACTATAAAAATATCAGAGAGTGGGGGGCTAATGAATCTGTGATTTTAAGCCAGGAGCCATGAAGTGACTTCTGACATACTCAGTAAAGGGTCCACCTCCTAGGGATAAGTTTGGCCTACTAGAACAGAACCCTCAGGGTCTCTCCCATGATGCTCCCCCATCTTGTGTACTGGAGTCCCCAGACATCCTTGATGCTCCCAAGTTCTTGCTCATCCCTAAGTACTGGCAAAGCTTGAGACACATAATAATAGGAAGAGGGACCAGAATTTGGATTCAGGAATGGAGTACTATTCTGAGGGAGGCTGATTTTACACTGATGAGAAAGGGATTGAAGTTCTCCAGGTAGGAACTAGAAAATTACACTGTGCAAATTTCTGCATCTCTGTGGATAGCCTCCTATCCTTGACTAGTACTATCCCTTGGTATCTTTCTAACCATCTCCTGACGTCACCTCCTGTCATGTGGGACATGAAAAAGTCACAGCACTGTCCACTCTACTCCATACACAGTTCTGCAGTTTTGGCCCATCTGGTTCTTCTGGAGTCATTCCCCCCGTCACTGCCTGGAGGCAGGCATTCTTACCAAAGCAGACCCTCCTTCATGAGGGTAGTTCTGAGCTCACACTACTCCATACCAATTTTCAGAGACCTAGGTACACTCTCTGATTGTGTGTGCCTCCTGGCTTGCTCCTCCTTCATCTGAGTCCATGGGGTTCCTTCCTCAGGGTCACCAATTGAGAATCACCTAGAAAAGAATGTGAGGCACCTTCAGAGTGTCCTTTGGCTTGCAGCATTTCTGAGATTAAATAGTGTTGATGTGAGTTGCCATGTTTACACAATATAGGAGAGAAAGTTTCTGCAAGTGGCTGGCCTCTGGTTCCCTTGTAAATTGAATTTAGGATCAGAATGGCATCATTGGTCGACATAGCCTCTAAAGGTCAGGGAGAGTGTGGGTGTTCATGCTCACCGAAAAAGGGTCCTTTGGGTTAAGTTGGGCTATTATTTCTTGGGTAAATTCCATGTCAGGGACTTAGGGACTCCTGGTCAGAACATAGAGAGGCTCCGGGGAGCAGAACAGAGGACAGAAGTCAAAGAGGTTGCAGCACTGGCACTAATGTGTCCAGCATGCCACCCTGGTGCATGAGTACGTCTCTGCAAGGCAGTAGCAAGGCAGGCAGTGTGGTCTATGAAAAAAAGGGACCCTTGAGCACGCCAAGCTCAGACTTTTGAGAAGGTATGCCTCTCTTAATCTCAGTGGAGAGACCCAATCTTCTTCTTGTAAGATGGTCTATGCCAGGGTTTTGACTGCCCACCACCAAAAAGTGTTCATATCTTGGGGTAGTGTATCTTCCATGAAGAGCAATTTCCTTCTCTTTGTCTACACTTGAAGGGAAGGGAACTGGACCTCTGGGCTCAGCTCTGTGTCTTCAACCTTAGACAGGAATGACACAGTTCAGGAATCATAGATTCCAGGATAGATATTCACTGAGTGAATAACATGCCCCTATACAGATTAAAAACATGACCCACAGTGAGGGAGACACAGAGAATGCAGGCAGCATCATGTTTCTGACCATTGTACAGCTATGCTCCATGTTTTCCACCCAAGCTGACAACCCTCACTTAACTTGAAGCTGCCACACACTTGAATTCCTCCCCTTTTGTGGGCTCTGACATCAATGGAGGATTTTTCAAATGTGTTCCTCAGTTTTGAATTGTGCAACAGGTTTCTGCGCACATATGGATCAATGGAAATGTGACCATGTTTTCTGGGGTAACTGTTGGAGATGATTTTAACAGATCTCATCATGACGAGCTGGTGATAGTGACTCACACAGCTCCCATGAAATTCAGAGTTATGTCCTTCTCAGCAGACTGTGGGAGAGGCAGCGTTGACTCTCACAGTGGTTGATTACTGTCTGCTGGGCATTCAGGTGATCTGATCCAGAGGTAGTTTCTGCTTTTAAAGGAAAGTCTTTCCTTGTGAAAGATGCCCTGAGGCTCTGTGGTAGAACTGGGACCTCCATATTTTCCCCTGATCCCACATCCTGATTTCAGACACACTTCCTGTGGATCTCTCTGACACAGAATTAAGACAAACTATAGTACATGATGTGACTTGAGAGTTCCCAGTGTATGGAACCCAGCTTTCCTACACTTCCTGTCACATAAGCCACCCTGAACTAAGTCATGGGATGTGAAGCATACTATCCACCACCTCATGGTTAAGAAGGGTTGGACCATGCCTTCCTTCTTATTTTTCTGAGAATCCTCAGGGAGACTCTTGGTGGATTTCACTGGAGATGAAGAAGGCTACTGTGAGAAGGGCTCTTCTCTCTGCCCACCTCCCTTGCAATCTCTCTCCTGTTGGCACTCTTTCTCATGCTACACTTATTCTCATTTATGGACATCTTCTCTGCCTCTTAAGACAGTGTCTGACTACAAAGTCTTGGCTTGGCTGGAATTCACTACATAGACTGTGTTGGCCCCAAATCACATAGATCATTCTGATCCTGCATAGAAAGTGCAGGAATGACATGCATTTACCCCAAGGTCAGCACACTCTCATCCTTACTCCAGTCCAGCATGTTTTCAAGGTTAAAGAAGTAGTTCTCTGGGCATTAAAGGGAAGCCTTCCCTCTGCTTATTGCTCTCAATGGATTCTTCCCCCACCGTTTCTAATGATCTCCATTCCATATCTAGACTCAATCATGTCCTTGAAGTCCTACTGTTTTATCAAACATTGTTTCTGAAGGGAATTTATGTGTCTGCTATGAGGAATTACCACTGTGGGCCTCCTTTTCTTTTAGTCACCCTTATTATCTAGTGTGCTTTCTTAAGCCTCTAAGGAAATTAAAGCCACAGTGTCAAGTCTGTTGTCTTCTTTATTCACTGCTTCTATGTTAGAGCCTTGGAATTAGTTAGGGGATTTAGTTGATGAAGGAATGGGTAAAGTTCCATCAGATGTCTTGCATACTAAGGCTAAGGGTGAATGTGTGGTCGCAATGAGTATTAGGAATATATATGATAATGCCGGACTGCTATCCTTCAAAGGAGCTCTAGCTTGAACAGCCCATGTCGAAGACGGTTGTGAGCTACTCAAGGACCCCGATCAAAATCAAGGCACAGGCCCCCAATGTGAACTACATCCAGGATCTATGCACCCTCGAGTAGTGCCACACACTACCTGGCTTATTCATAGGAATTCCAACACTATCGCTGCTGCCCTCGATGCTACCACACAATCTCCCTGTCGAACACTGTCAAACCACGTAATGTTCAATTTTTATTCTGAACGCATAGAAGATTTTGTTTGTCCACCCAGAGACACATTACTTCTATGGTGCCTAAACCAGAACTCCAGTCCTCCAGGAAATATAGCAACACTCTGTTTCCATCACTCAGTGAACACTCCAGGGATCACCGCACCATACATTTGTATGTTCTTCCTATGCTAGGGACAAGATGCATAGCAGGACCCATATTTTTCCTCCTGAAGCCTGCCATTGGCCAGTGGAGCATTGTGAGCTCATGCTGCGCTCCCATTGGTTGGTTTGCAGAACAATGCCCACTGGTTACCAAGCTCTCAGGAGAGGCTGTGGAAGGGACTCCCACTGAGCTGCTGGGGTGGTAAGATGAGCTTGGCTGTCCTAAGGGCTGCCCAGTAGTCATCTGGTACCATTTCCCAGGAGTTCGGCAGGACAGCAAGAGGTGGCACCATGGGGCTCACGAGATCTAAGCCTTCATGCTCCTGCTGCAGCAGTTTCCCTGACTCTGGTGCCAGACGTTGAGTCAGGGCGTTGCTTAGGGTCGTGCACTACTTTCAGTTGACGATTGAAACTGTGGAAAGAGAGCGAACACACCTAGAAGGTACTCCTTGATGTACTAGTTTTCTTTGTGTGAAACACCTCAGAAAGACCCTCCTTAGCTGTGAACTGTGAACTCAGCTGTGGGAGTTGGGGGGAGGGCATGGAGGTGTTAGATCAGGCCTACAGCTCTCCTCAGTGGCTTCTGAGCTGGAGGGTGTCCCCAGGTACCCATGAGTTGGGTGAACTTTGACCCTCTCCCAAATTCTCCTGGTGGGCCAATGTGGGAAGATACGATCTGAGATACAAAAGGCCCTTGAGAGTCTTTCTTCTACTTCCAGGAGCAGGGAAGCACTCTTCCACTGAACACAGATTTCCCCTTGCTTCTACTCCAGCTTGGTTCTGGAGGCAAGAATGGAGTCAATCCAAGTTCTTTGTCATGGGTGGATGTTCAGGGGCCATGCTTTCTCCCAACTCACTTTGTTCCCTGCAAGGCGGATCTCACATTTAGTCAGTCCTCAAACAGAATTGGTAGAAGACCTGTTGGTGGGTGGGAGTCTAGGGCAACGCACGTTTTCCTGAGGTGGATGGCATCCAAGCTCTGAAGCCATTCTAATGTGTGTCTGGTGATTCTTTTTGTCAAGTGTGTGGTTAATATTCATGACCAGTCCTTCCAGAGAAGCCCTAATCTTGCCATGCCAATCCTACGGCCATTTGGCTGTGAAGGCTGGAGGGTCACAAGTTTGATGCCAACCTAAACTGCCTAAAGAAAGAGTTCTGGGCCTCTTTAGTGCCACAGAGTGAGCCGTGGCCTGACAAATACAAATTCATTTCTCGAATTATCTGATTGTTATGCTGGAGATGGAAACTAGAGTCTCCTGCTCTAGGTCAGCCTCACTCTAGTTCCTTTCCTCACATTGAGAGACTCAAGGACTCATGCTCTTGCCCAGGACGGCCTCAGTCTTGATCTGAAGCTTAAGAAGGTCTTGAACATGTCATTGTTCTCTGTTATTCTCCCTAGTAGCAGGGTTGAAATACCTGTGCTCACAGGCCTGTCTCTGATGAGTCCATAAAATCCCTTCCTGCTGCATCTCACCATGGAAACTTGTTAAGTAACACTTTACAGTGACTGTGTTCCCTTAAAGAATGTCCACCCATAGACACAGTGACTGCAATAGCATTTGATCTATAAGTTGTACAAGACACTCACAGTTGCCAAGGAGTCGACATGTATGTGCTGGTTAATGTGCACAAGAGAAATCAGGAGACACCGATTGCAAAAGTGGACATAGACTTTAAGAAATTTACTTGGGGTTATGCAGACCATCAGGGAAGGACACTGGAGTTATAACCAAGGATATCTGGGTCTCTGCTCAGGCTCTTCACTGGGATCCTCCTGTGAAGAGCATGGCAATGCAAAGACTGTACCTTGACAAGCTGCCTTCAGAATCCTACAGAGAGAAGCCCCATAGTTCTTCCAGTCCTCCCCATGTGCTCCCCAAATCAGAAGCACTGTTTGTAGAAGGATATGGACTGAACTGTATCATCCCAGGGGAGGATTATTTGGAGTGGGCATTTGCTTTGGAGACTAATTCATGGCACCTGTGGTGTCCCCTATTCACAGGTGAACCAAACACAAAAGTTGTAAAGGGCACCGTGACGAGTTGCGGGAATGACTATGGCTGGATCAAAAACTGTGTCTTCTTCAGCACGGATGTTGTAATTGGTGCTGTGCCCCTGCATGCTGGAGACAAAGTCTTTGCATTTGTGGAGGAAGACCCACTCTTCCATGAATTAAAAGCAACAGAAGTCAGCTTTGCATAGGTTTGGGAAGACTTCATTTTCCCAAGGGGTTTTTGGGTGGTCTTCTGAATTCCTGCCATAGACAAGCCTGTGATGCAATGGGGATATATATATATATATATATATATATATATATATATATATATATATATATATATATATATATATATATATATATATATAGAGAGAGAGAGAGAGAGAGAGAGAGAGAGAGAGAGAGAGAGAGAGAGAGAGAGAGAGAGAGAGAGAGAGACATCATTTTCTTTCAGTTGGGAAAGTCTTCTCATATGATTCTGTTGAGAATATTTTCTGGGCCTTGGAGCTGGGACTCTTCACCTTCTATTCCTATCATTCTTAGGTTAGATCTTTATATCATATTCCAAATTTCCTGGATGTTTTATGTCAGGAATTTTTTTTTAGATTTAACCTTTTACTTGACTATTAGATCAATTTCTTCTATTGTATCTCCTATGCCTGATATTCTCTCTTCAATCTCCTGTACTCTATTGGTGATGCTTGCATCTGTTTTTCCAGTTCTCTTCCCCAGGTTTTCCATCTCCAGAATTCCCTCCGCGTGTGTTTTCTTTATTGCTTCTATTTCCACTTTCAGGTCTTGAACAGCTTTATTCATTCCTTCACCAGTTTAATTATATTTTCCTGTATATCTTTAAGGGATTAATTTGTTTCCTCGTTAAAGACCTATAAATTTTTTATTGTATTTTCCTGTATTTCTTTAAGGGATTTATTAATTTCCTCTTTAAAGGCCTCTGTCATCATTATAAGATCGTATTTAAGGTAATTTTCTTGTCCTTCAGTTGTGTTGGAATATCCAGGGCTTGCTGTAGAAGGATACCTGTGCTTTGGAGGTGACATATTGCCCTGACTTTTGTTGATTGTGTTCACTGGAGAACCTTTAGCCATATGGATGTCTTTGGTTCCTGAATATTCCTGTTGTAGTAGGTATCAGAGGATGGGAATCCTTGGGTTGTATGGTTCTGGATCGGTATAGTTCAAGAGTCTCGGATCTGAAGAAGGTAGGGGGAGAGGTGGCAGTAGAATGGAGGTCCGCCGAGAATAGCAGACTGCTCAGGACAATTCTGCTTGCTCCAGAGGACTCAGAAAACAGGGAACATGGGTAGAGGAATGAAATCTTTCAGATTCTGGGGTTTTAAAATTAACAAAACTATAGTCCTGTTCCTCCCAAACAAAATACCCAGAAATAGTATACTAAGACTTTCAAAGTTGTGTAGTTTGGGGGAAATTATCTTTCAATGTTTTCTTAAAGAAAACTAGCAAAAAAAGTAGAACGGGGAAAGCCAACCAGTGGCATTCTGAGACAAGAACATTAATACAGAAGAAAGGGGAATGGTGTGAATATGAAGAAAATCAACTGTACATGCATATAAAATGTCATAATGAGACCCACTGTTAAACTGGAGTCAGTGGCTCATATCTATGATACAAGTACTCAAGAAGCTAATATAGGAGGATCACAACAAGTTTGAGGTCAGCTTGAAGTACACTGTGAACTTTAGGTCACTTTTGCTTCAGAGTGAAAACTTTCATTCAGAAAAAAAGGAGGATGAGGAGGAAGGAAGGAAGGAAGGAAGGAAGGAAGGAAGGAAGGAAGGAAGGAAGGAAGGAAGGAAGGAAACTCATTGTTTTGTTTTGTACAACTAATATAACACTAGTAAAAATTACAAACAAATGAAAATAGATTTGACCACCAAGATGGAATATCATTTTGTAAAGTGGAAAAATGATGTGTTTACAGGAAGAGAATTGAAATTGGTTTATAATCCAAGACAGAGAGAAGAAAAAAGGAAAACAATATCGATTACCATATTCTGGAAGCTCTAGGAGCATGGATATCAAAGCCATAACGTCATGCAAAGTAGAAAAGGGCTCTTCCACCATGTACCGCATCATTCTTGAAATTCTATAACTACCCCTTGTCCATCAAAAGTGTTACTCACTCCTCTCCATGTTTACTATCCAAAGAGATGTAAACAGATTTACCAAAGTGTGGCAAGCCAACAGGACAGAGATAAAAGGAAGAGAGGAGAAATCTCTAGCCCATGAAGATGACATCTAAATGTCAAGGGTACTGTGTGGTTTTAGCAACAAAGGAAATATAGGTATATATATATATATATATATATATATATATATATGTGTGTGTGTGTGTGTGTGTGTGTGTGTGTGTGTGTGTGTGTGTGTGTGTGTTCTGACATAAAGATGCTAGTTATGTCCAGTCTTTTTTTGTTTTTTTTTAATTTATTTTTAGTATTGCATATTAGCTCCAAGGCCTTAACAAATGCACTCTAACACTGAACTGTATTCTTGGTTCCATTTTTGCTTTTTCTTTAGAAACAGAGTCTGATTAAGTTGCTCAGTCAAGATTTGAATTTGTGATCCTCTTTCTGACTCTCCTGAGTTGATGGATTTATAGACAGGACCATGCCACTAAACATTGTGATCCTAAAAGCTTGATACTTTGGGCTGGTTGTGGTGGCTCATGCCTGTAAAACTAAAGAAATTAAAAGGTAGTTATTGCAGAAAGAATAGACATGAGAGGAAGAAATCCAAGTACACTATGAAGGAGGCAGACTAACAGCAAATACAAAAAGTCCAGTGTTCTTACAGATAGCTGGTCCTTGGGCAGGTGGAGCTTATAGGAAAAGTTCATGTCTAACATACCCACCTTTAGTTGTATCCTGGATCAAATCCTTGACTCTGTGATGGGGACTTGTTTATATTTGGATCCTAACCCCATCAGATTAGTGACACTAGATAGGAATTTTCATTTAGTTGTTGTATTAATGATGCGAGATCCAGAAGTAATTTGCACAAGGAGAAGGAACAAAGGCCCTGTGATGGCTGACAGAGTTACTACCTAGAAGAAATCTGGAAATTGACAGGGCACCAGTCATTTACTTGATCTAAAGGTTTCACTTTTTGTAATATTTTTAGTGCTGCCAGATTATAATCCCGATCCCAACTGATTTGTACAGAAATAACAATTTTCTCTTAAAGCCATATAAAATCTCTTTGTTCTGCATATGTCCTATCATACTGTAGAAATAGTTCAGTTAATTCACCAGTTAATAAATCTGGGCCCCCTTTCCTGGTATGCCAGTTGGCATCATAGGTAGCAGTTTTATTCCCTATGTCAGGGAATGTCCTTTTAATTTAGCCCTTTATGCTGTCAGTGGGGCAAGAAACAAAATTCTATCTTCTGTATCCACTAAAAGCTGAAAATAGGGCATCATTGTCAGGGCCTAGAAAGTCTTAAATGTTAGTCAAAGTCTGGGTAAAGGGGCATTTATCAGAAACATCTGGTTAGCTGGGCCAGCTTAAGACAGAAAGTAATCACATAAGCTGAAAAGGCTTAGATCAGCTTTCAGCAAAGTCTAGAGCTCAGCATTTGGCAGTCCACAAGTGATCCCCGCTACATGAAAATATGCTGGGACAAGAATAGTCTATGAAAAAAGTTAAAGAAGGAGGTATATTCTTTTGATTTAGGATGAAATGTTCTATAGATATCTGTTAAATCCATTTGGTCCATAACTTCTGTTAGTTTCGCTGTGTCTCTGTTTAGTTTCTGTTTCCATGATCTGTCTGCTGATGAGAGCAGGGTGTTGGAGTCTCCCAGTATGATTGTGTGAGGTGCAATGTGTGCTTTGAAAGTTAGTAAAGTTTCTGTCAAGAATGTGGGCGCCCTTGAATTTGGAGCATAGATGTTCAGAATTGAGTCCTTCTTGTTAGATTTTTTTTCCTTTGATGAATATGTAGTGTCCTTCCTTATGTTTTTTTGATGACTTTTGTTTGGAAGTCGATTTTATTCAATGTTAGAATGGCTACTCCAGCTTTGTTCCTGGGACCATTTGCTTGGAAAATTGTTTTCAATCACTTTACTCTGAGGTAGTGTTTGTCTTTGACACTGATGTTCATTTCCTGTATGCAGCAAAATGCTGGTTCCTGTTTACATGTCCAGTCTGTTAGTCTTTATCTTTTTTATCGGGAAATTGGGTCCATTGATGTTATGAGATATTAAGGAATAGTGATGGTTACTTCCTGATATCTTGGTTCCTTTTGGGTTTGTTGAAAGAAGATTCCTGATTTTTCTATGGTGTAGTTTCCCTCCTTGTGTTGGAGTTTTCCATTCATTATCCTTTGTAGGACTGGATTTGTGGAAAGATACTGTGTAAAGTTGGTTTTATCATGGAACACATTGGGTTTTCCATCTATGGTAATTGATAGTTTTTCTGGGTATAGTAGCCTGGGATGGCATTTATATTCTCTTAGGATCTGTTTGAGATCTGCCCAGGATCATCTAGCTTTCATCATCTCTTTTAAGAAGTGGGGTGTAATTCTGATAGGTCTGCCTTTATATGTTACTTGACCTTTATCCTTTACTGCTCTTAATAGTTTTTCTTTTGCTCATTTGGTGTTTTGATTGTTATGTGATGGGAAGTATTTCTTTTCTGGTCCAGTCTCTTTGGAATTCTGTAGGCTTCTTTTATGTTCATTGGCATCTCTTTCTTTAGGTTACGGAAATTTTCTTCTATAATTTGGTTGAAGATATTTACTAGCCCTTTAAGTTGGCAATCTTAACTCTCTTCTATACCTATTATCCTTAGGTTTGGTCTTTTCATTGTGTCCTGGGTTTCCTGGATGTTTTGGTTCAGGAGTTTTTTGCATTTTGCAATTTCTTTTACTGTTGTGTCAATGTTTTTATGGTGTCTTCTGTACCTGAGTTTCTCTCTTCTATCTCTTGTATTCTGTTGATGATGTATGTATCTATTACTCGTGATCTCTTTCCTAGGTTTTCTATTTCCTGGTTTGTCTCCCTTTTTGATTTCTTTATTGTTTCTATTTCCATTTTTAGATCCTGAATGGTTTTATTCAATTCCTTAATCTGTTTGGATGTATTTTCCTATAATTCTTTAAGGGATTTTTGTGTTTCCTCTTTGAGGCTTCTACCTGTTTACCTGTGTTCTCATGTATTTCTTTAAGGGAGTTATTTATGTCCTTCCTATAGTCCTCTATCATCATGATGATATGTAATTTTAAATCTGTCTTGTTTTTCTGGTGTGTTGAGGTATCCAGGGCTTGCTGTGGTGGGAGAACTAGGTTCTGATGATGCCAAGTAGCCTTGGTTACTCTTGCTTATGTTCTTGCCCTTGCCTTTTGCCATATGGATAGCTCTGGTGTTAGCTGTTCTTGCTGTCTCTGATTGTGGCTTGTCCATCCTGCAAGCCTGTGTGTCAGTACTTCTGAGAGACCAGTTCTCTCTGGGAGGAATTTGGGTACAGATAGAAGGAGTGCAGACAAGCCTGTGAGCACAGGCAAAGCTGCCACTGCTGCTAAGAGGGACACACCCAGAAAACACAGGACATAGGACCCTAGGAGCTGCCTGGGACAGGAGCCTTCCAGGCAAGAAGCATAGGATGATAGGAGTTCTCAACTGGAAGCAGGAATATCTGGAAAGTGCATGACAAATATACAGAATCTACTTTTTGGGGTCAAAGTCGACAGAAAATTTTTCGAGGCTTAAAATTTCTTTTCTCTCTCAGTCTCTGCTCTTTCTCACTCGTTTGCTCACAGCTTGAGAATTCACACACCCTGCATTCTCCTGCGCACTCTGCTTTTCTTGAATTCCAACACTCAAACACACGTTGGTGTGTTCCCCTTTCACTCTGCACACTCTTCACACACATCTCACACAAATCTCACATATACACCATATGCACTCTCCTTTCACTCACAAACACATTCTCCATCCACACCTAACGTTCTCTCTTGACTCACACTTCACTTTCTCTCTCCACTCACTCTTCACAAATTTTTCTCATTCCTCTCTCTCTCTCTCTCTCTCTCTCTCTCTCTCTCTCTCTCTCTCTCTCTCTCTCTCTCTCTCTCTCTCTCTCTCTTCCCCCCTCATTTGCTCTCCATATTCACCTCACATACTATTCACTCGCTCTCCCTCTCCCTCTCTTGCCTCTTTCTTGCCCCAATCTTTTTTGATATTCCAAAAGCAGATAAAAAGACATTTTATAATCATTGCCAAATCAAATTTAAAAGAATAATGACAACCTACAAACAATCGAGAATTACAATTGTTCCCCAAGGTTCCAAACATCCCTATTCCCAGGCCTATATCCAAAGTAATAATAATTGCAAACTTATCATTATTAACATCCAAACTTTACCTTTTAACTTATTATACATCAGAGCTCAGAGCTCTGAGGCCAGATACTTTGATTTACTTGTGAAGCTCTAATGATAAATGGCATGGGAAATGCTGCCAGGCAGTGGCCAGAAGGAGTCAAGTTAACCCTTAACTCAGCATTTCTGCTAGTTTTCTGCTTCTACACATTGCAAGCAATGAGTCTTCTAGGAGTCCCAGTGTTTTGACTTAGTTTTACTAATATAAGATTTTACAAATTCTATACTTGCTTATTCAGGAACCACTCTCAAATGTGCAAAACTTATTTCATAACTTTAATAATTTTTTCTTTCTCGGGATACCAGTGTTGGCTCTATTTCATTTTCTAATAATTTCTTCAAACTTTCTTTGCAAGTCAAGCATTACTTTGGAACTTCCATTGTGTAGTGATAACGTTGTTTCCAAGATGAAAACATACAGCATGTGTAAGGGCCTTTAGGACTTTTCCAATGCTGCAACCCTTCAACAGTTTCCCATGTTGTGGCCATCCTCCAACCACAAAATCTTTCTGGTTGCTACTTCACAACCTCAATTTTGCCATTGTTATGAATTGTAATGCAAACATGCAGGGTACCCTAGGCTACCCCTATGAAAGTGTTCTTTGATATTTGGTGCTCATAGGTTTAGATCTAACTTTTAACCTTGTATTTATTTCTAAAGACTACACATTAATAAAGACATTATAATAAACTATCTTATAAATTTAAAATGTCTGAACATCATAAACTTAAATATCTTAAAATCTGGTCCTTACAAATATCCAGGTTTTCAAATTTTTCTTTAGAACTCCAAAATTTCCTCTTTAAAAAGTTTAACTTATATCAACTGTGGGCTCTAGTAATGTTAGAATGAAGTAACTTTGTTATTTCAAGAGTGAAGACAGAGGATACAAGCATAATCTGTATAAGGCAAAACCAATCTCCAAAAGTCAAAACAACTATTGTCTTAAAAATCAATACTATCTAAATGATACTTAGGTTACAAAGTTTGATTACCAGCAAAGTGTGCTCTCGTATATGAATGCAAGGAAGTTCCATTTTAATATCTCATTAAACATGCATTGCCTTTAAATCCTATCTCTTATAAACCTCGTTTTTTAAGACAGGAAGTAATTAACATAAAAAATCCTATCAAAATTCAAATGTATTTTTAGAGACCTGTTTTCTCCCTGGTTGGCCCATACTATACCCTCAGGCTTGACCTTAACCAAGACAGTAGTGAAACCATATGACATTCATCCCCTCCAACAAAGACAGTTGCCAGCCACATGGCAGTCCAAAGATGGTGGTGAAGACATATGGCATCTGCCCTTTCCAACCCTAGGTAAGACGGCAACGAGCCATATTGAAGGCGCTCGCGCCACCACGGTACCAAGTATCAGGTGTAAGCCTGGGGGATTAACAGAAAATCTAATGGCTGAGAAGCACCTAAAGAGATGTTCATCATCTTTATTTATTATGGAAATGAAAATCAAAACAACCCTGATATTCCCCCTCACACCAGTCAGAATGGCTAAGATCAAAAACACAGGAGACAGCAGTTGTTGGCGAGGAGGTGGAGAAAGAGGAACACACTGCTGGTGGGATTGCAAGCTGGTACAACCACTCTGGAAAGCAGTCTGACGGTTCCTCAGAAAAATGGGCATGACAATCCCGGAGGATCCGGCTATACCAATCCTGGGCATATACCCAGAGGCTTTACCTGCATGCAATAAGGACACATGCTCCACTATGTTCATAGCAGACTTATTTATAATAGCCAGAAGCTGGAAAGAACCCAGATGTCCCACAACAGAGGAATGGGTTCAGAAGATGTGGTATATTTACACACTGGAATACTACACTGCAATTAAAATCAATGAATTCACGAAATTCCTAGGCAAATGGTCAGAACTTGAAAACATCATCCTTAGTGAGGTAACCCAAACACAAAAGAACACACATGTTATGCAGTCACTGATAAGGGGATATTACCCAGAATCTCGAAATACCCTAGACACAGTTCGCATATCAATAGATTTCCAAGAAGATGGAAGGAGATTCCCCTGGTCCCGGAAAGACTGGATGTAGGGGAAAGCCAGGACACAGAAGCGAGAGGGGGTTGAATGGGGAAAAGAGAGAGGGAAGGGGGCGTATGGGACTTTCGGGGAGGGAGGAAACGTGAAAGAGGAGGAAATGATTTTGAATGTAAATAAAAAAACTTAGAAAAAGAAATAAAATTAAAAAAATGAAGCAAGGGAAACAGCCAAACCAAGAAACTCAACATGTCTCAGCATCAACCCAACAACCTAACAATGTGAGGGCAACTGTGCTCAGATGTCCCAGGGCTGCTTGAGGAGGTTACCATGAAGAACAATCACAATCTAAACAGTGAAGTAAAACAGTCATCCCCACATGTGGCCTCTGGGCTCCTGGGATTCCCAATGCCTCTCCCTGAGACTTGTTCAATCTGACTGCTGCACTGAGTAGTCCTGTACTTTGTGAGTAAAATGTTCTCCCCTGTCCTATTCTGCAGCAGAAGACCAAAGTACTAAAGTCACTCTCCAAATGCAGAGTTTTACCTGTGATTGTGAGAACTATAAGTGATGTCTAGGAAGCTAAAGGGAACTCTAAAGTCACTCTGGTACCAGGGTGGTTAAGAAGCTCTCAAATGCCACTGGCATATTCCTTTTCTCACAACCATAATCACCTCTCCAAGACCTCATCTCCATTGGAGGTTAAGGATTCCAGTGATTTAGGGAGCAGAGAAACATTACTTTTCTAATACAAACTGTATGCCTGGAGGCATATCAGACTACTCTTGGTTGTTTCCTTGTTATGTTTACTTTAAAAGTATGGTGGAGACGCACACATAAAAACAAACCAACCAAAAAAATCTCCACTCCGCAAAGTGTGCCTATACTCATAGCCACACACAAGAGTAGCAGTCATTGATATTTGTAAGTGTGGTAAAAAAATGATGATATGCTAGGAAAGGGTCTTGCATGCTATGTTTAGTTCAAGAACATAGATTCTTCATTGGGACATAAGCATGGTTCACCAAGTCAATCATATGCCTAGGATATCAAAGTCAACCACCCAAACACAACACTTGTAGTAAAGTGTAGTGTTTATTAAGTAAAGATGTACACTATTTTGAACAGATATTAGTTTTTCACAATTGGATACCCATTTAATTTAAGTTATGAAGTATCATGGGGCTACAGAAGAGAGGTAGAAATAAATCAAAAAAAAAAAAAAAAAAAAAAAAACCAACCACCACCACCACCAACAAAACAAAACAAGGCCCCAGAATTTGGGGACAGGGCATGTTAGAACTGCTTTTCCACCCTTCATTGCATAGTTCTGTGGTATCTTTAATTTTGTCAAGAAAAATATATAGGGCCCTGACATTCTTCCCACTGAAGTCAGCTTGCCAAAATGAAAGCACATATCGATATACATATACACAAAGTAGTGTTGGGCAAGCAAGGGCCAGGTAATTCTTGGTATCACACAACAAGTTAGATGTAACAGTCTACTGCTGCAGCACAATTTCCAACAAACTCACTATGCTTAAGAATAACTACAAACTTAATTTGCAAGAAAAGAAATATAACCCACACAACCTATCCCATCAAGGGACTCTGCCCATTTTGCATGTCCCTTTCCCACACAGACCATGGAGGTCTGTCTTCAGCTTCAGCTTCCCCTCATGGGCAACGATTGGTGTCCTCTTCAAACCCAAATCAAGCAATGTAATCTTGTCCAGGGGGCAGAAAGCATGGCGTGTTCTCTCTTCGGTTGTCAGAAGAGGCATTCTGAAAAAAAAGGTGGGCGAGGAGGAAAGTGGTAAACTTAAATGCTTGGCTAGAGTTCTTTCATTAGGTAATCTGTGGTGGGGAATACAGAAAGTAGGATTTTACTTGAGAAACACCCATCTAGCTCATTTATATACAGATCCCAGTAGACAATGGTTTTACTCAGCAGTTAGATCTACATGTGAAACTTCCTCAAACTGATAATGCTTCAAGCTTACATTGCAAACACAGACTATATGTCTGGGGTGTTACCCTTATGAAGAAGTGGCCCAGAATCATTCTAAATTCAAAATAAAAAAGCTATAGAATATCTCAATTGAATAATACTGATTCTCTCTTTGGCTGTAAACCCAAGAATGGACCTTTACTAAATGATGATGCTCTGTAACAGGGCCCATGGTGTTATTCTATACCTGCATAAATTTTTCTGAGGATTCCAGGCCAGGTATTTTTAAGTCAAAACTTTCAAATGATTGAGAAGCACCTACATGAGACATTGTTGATGGGTGACGTGATGCTGCCAATACTTGTTGTGACAACAATGCTTGATGTGAAGCTGCCCATGTTTGATATGACACAACCAATACTTGACGTGATGGTGCAGATGCCTGACTTGACACAGCCGATGCTTGACATGATGCTGCATATGCTTCATGTGATGGTGTAGATGCTTGATGTGACACAGCCAATGCTTGACATGATGGTGCATATGCTTCATGAGATGGTGCAGATGCTTGATATGAAACAGCCAAAGCCTGACATGATGGTGCATATGCTTCATGTGATGGTGCAGATGCTTGACGTGACACAGCCAATGCTTGATATGATGGTTCATATGCTTCATGTGATGGTGCAGATGCTTGACTTGACACAGCCAATGCCTGACATGATGGTGCATATGCTTTATGTGTTTGTGCAGATGCTTGATGTGAAACAGCCAATGCCTGACATGATGGTGCACATGCTTCATGTGATGGTGCAGATGCTTGAAGTGACACATACAATGCTTGACATGATGGTGCATATGCTTCATGTGATGGTGCAGATGCTTGACGTGACACAGACAATGCTTGACATGATGGTGCATATGTTTCATGTGATGGTGCAGATGCTTGACGTGACACAGCCAATGCTTAACATGATGGTGAATGTGCTTCACGTGATGGTGCAGATGCTTGACGTGATAGTGCAGATGCTTGACATGATGGTGGAGGTGCTTGACATGATGCTGTCAATGTTTGACATGAAGCTGCCGAGGGGTGCTTAGATGCTGATGATGTTTGATGTGATGCTGTCATTTCTTGCCATGATCTTGATAAGTGATGCAGAAGTAAAGAAGCATGATCAACAGGATTCTCCTGTCGCCTGTAAGAGAAGAAATTTCAAGCAGTGACGTAAGTCAAAGTATGATGGCTCATGAGAAATTCTCCATGCTACATATAATCTGATCCGGATTTATATATTATTGGCTCTTCACAGCATGCAACAAACATCTTACATGTACCTCCCTGATTTGCACAGCCAATGCCTTCATTTCAGAAAGTTGAAGAATGGACATGAAAATGCAGAGATACTCAGCTGTGGTCAATTATGTCTTCTCTACGAACATCTTGTGCTGAGAATCTGAACATGAGCAATGAAGCCAAATGATTTCAAGGTTTATATTTTTCTCTAGTTTTGAGGCTGTCTTGTCTAGGCTTTCTGTTTGAACGATTCTCCTATTCTATCAGTAGGCACTCAGGCACTATACAGTCAGGAACAAGGGGAAAAGCAGTAGCCTCCACCATTCTTCCCACTCATTCTGACTCTTACCAATGTGTCTCATTTCCTGAATGCTCAGAGTTGTCATTTCCAAAAGTATCCATGGCACGTGGCTCCAAGTAATCGATAACAGTCACTACCTGTACAAACCAACAGGGTTATTGTAAAATGATACAGGTATGCCATACACCTCCTTCTTGACATCTCAGGCTCGGACCATTCCTGTACCTGCTCTCGTGGACTATATACACGAGGTCTTTGTCCAATTTGTTGCTTCCATGGTCGTTCATATGGCAAATTTCGAAGCATCTTAATACGCTGGGCCAACTCATATTCACATTGTTCTCGTTCCCTTTCCTGCATTTATTGATGCATCAAAAAATAAACATAAAAGTAATTTGATGTCTTTAAAAAGCAGCACCACCCTTAAGAAATGAACTTAACATTCAAATTAATTCAAAAATAATGAAAGTCTGGTCTCTGCAAACAGGGCTATATGAACTACTGACTGCTTTCTAGCACACTATTCACAGACATTCCCTCGGTTACAGACTTCTAAGAATCGAGAACACCCACTCAAGCATGTGTATATCATCTAGTCTGTATTCAGGTCTACCGTGCACAGATATTTTTCACTTTCTGGGGCAACTCATCTGTACCATATGGAGTAGGATAAGCCAAGAAAACCAAGCAATCCAACTTATGAAAATGAAATATCCTTTCAGTTATAAAGGTAAAATGAACTGTCCACACCTCCTCTTCAGTATCTTTGTAAGAAGATGATTCATTATACAGGGATCTGTTTATATGCAAATCATAGACCTGTGTCATTACACGTGGACCACAGATTTGGGAGAACCTTTCCCCCAAATGTGGATGCTGGGATCGATATGTTCTCCTTGTCGGAATTTGTAAGGACACAAAATTACAAGGTCTTCTTGTAGTCCATGCTTTTCCTTAAAAAATCCCTGCAAGGCAAGAAGGCCTTTTCAAAAATGTAAGTACCACGGCTCAGAAATTTGCCATTATCACACTGCGGGGGCTAAACTGAAACATCTATCTTTTATATTTTCATTGTATGAAGATTTCTTTGGGTATCAGGGATGGAGTATCTTCTTTTTTGGATCAGTAAGAGATATAAACAATTTTTCATAACTGATACAAGCTCATTTCCTTGCTTGAACATCCTATACATTTAAGAATCCTATCTTTTAAAAAACAATTATCCAAATACATAACAACAAGGATAAAAGAGATGCAGCCCTGAGGAGGAAAACATCTTAGTCTGTGCTGCTCTTTGTTGAGTGGACATACTAAGGGTTCAACCAAAGCCTCTGTGCGCACAGCCTTTAAAGGTTTGGTTGGACATGATGGGACAGACTCAGTTGCCTTTTGATGCCTTTGTTCGTGGATCTTAGGGTCTATCTTGTTTTCAGTATCTTCTATTATTACACAGCAATCATCATCTGAAGAAGCATCATGGCGTGCAGAATCTTCATCAATTACACATTCTTTAGGACTGGAGATCTTTGCGGCTTCTAAGGATTTCTTCACATCATCTTCAGCGCAGTTTCCTTGTTCTGGAGAGGCCTGTTGTTCTTGACTGTCATTAAGGAGGAATTCTGGACCTACTTCAAATTCCATGTCCTGGGACTCTTGAAAGTATTTTGGATCTATTGCACACCCCTGTCCAGATGAAGGGGCTAAGGAAGGAAGCACAGAGCCGATTGTGACAAAATAGTAAAATGTGCCCCCCAAAAAGCAATGAATAATAGGAATTCAATAGGAAGAAGAAGAATCTGCACATTTCTTGTCAGGATTTCTGGAACGTATAAGACTAGTGATTGATTGAATCTGTGAGGAGATATTTACTTTTATTGCTCTGAAATCATCATCTCTAAACATTTACAGAAAACGAGCAAAATTTGGATTTAACACCTGTGATTTCACACCATTATAAACTGAGCACTTTCTTTATATTAAATCTTGCCACCACCTTGAACGTCATCCCATTTCTTTAGACCACATCTAAATAACAAATTGTTCCTACTTGTTACTGGTGTTGGTCGTGTAAGAGCTGTAGATGAAGCACTTGTTCTTGTACTCACGAAGGCGCTTCTGTTCCTGGTTGCACTTCTCTGTGTGCTTATGCTTGAGCGAGAGGATGTCCTGACCTGAGCTAATTCAAACGGCATTTGCCAGGTGGCTGGTTGAACATCTACAATCTGAACTTAAATTTCCAACAGAATATAACATATTTCACTAACAAGATGGGATAAGACAGACATAATAGGAAAAACAGGCAGACCGCCAAACCTTAGACATATTTTACAATATGTATATATATAGATGTATAAATATTATTTTCTAAGTTTATTATTTACATTCCAAATGATTTGCCCTTTCCTGTCTCCTCCCTCCCTGAACGTCCCATAAGCCCCATTCCCTCCCTCTGTTTTGTACAACATATTTTTACAATATATTTTAATAATATATTAATAATATATTTTTACAATATATTTTAATAATTGATAAACAAACACAAAATCCTTACACACACACACACACACACACACACACAAACACACACACCTCTACATGTCCTTAAAAATATTGTCAGGGATTCTAAGCCTCAAAGAGGCAGTGACCATTGATGGGTTTTCTCAGAGTTCCTGCAAGATGCAAATTAGGCTTCAAACACAAAAAAGCCAAGTATGTGCTACTTAATGTTTTAGGCAAATTAAATGGGAAATACCACTAAGTATTTTGGCTGTAGGAAAAAGGAGGAGTGTAGGCCACTAGAATTTCTAGAATTAAGGCTAGAGAAGAAATTAGGAGAAATAAAGATTAAAAGAATTCAACGATGTCAGTTTTTTCTAAGGTTGCTTATATTTTAGTCAAATGTTACTTTAAACCACTTATAGGTGTTCAACTTGAAATCAGGCTAAGCACAGGGACTATTCTAAGCATGACAATTACTTACAGTAAGAAAAAAAATGTCAGAAACTGCCATGCTCATGAGACATTGAAATGAAAGTCTTTCTATATTGACAATGCACATTGACTAAATAATATTACAAAAATAAAGGCCCATGGTTCTACTCAGTGACTGTCAATGTACATACTTCTGTCCCTATCTCAGGACACTCCACATTTACAACTTCAGCCTGAGCATGTCTTTCCATTTTGCTCCTTCGGCGCCGGTTTGAAAGCCTTAATAAAGCCAGAAAGAAATCATTAATAACATGTGTTTTGTCTATTGGTAAGGAAGCTTCCTCTCTGCTGAATAGCTTTCATAGTACTGGAAAGGGATTGAGGAAAGAAAGTCACCAAAAGGCTTACCAGCTGTGAACACTGTGATCCACAATAATGCTTGGAATGGCAAGATATGCCCATGTTTGCAATCAAGGCATTAATGTTATGGGGGCAACTAACCAATTTCTTAATGGATTGATGGCCACACCACAGGAGGAGATACATAGGAACTGATCTAGGAAGGGTTAGGCAGAGAAGTTGGAGACATATGATCTAAATACATTGTGTGAAATTCTTAAAGAATTAATAAAAATATATTAAAAATGTACTTTGTATAGCGATGTGTATGTATGGAAATGCCATAGTTAAACCCACTCCTTTTTATGCCTAACTTTAAAATGTCCTGTGTAGGTTTAGAGATGTGATTCTGTGGAAAAACATTTGGCCAACATATTTAAAGTCCTGGCTTTAACTCTTAATCTTGTCTTGCAAAAGACAAGAATACAAAAAAACAAGGTTTTGTTTCTGAGGTCAAGCAGCAACAACAACAACAAAAGAACGACTATCAGTACAAAGTATGAGAGACTGATGTATAGTAATAAGTGTAACTTCAAAAAAATAAACAAACAAGGTAATCTAACATTAAATGTGTAAGTGACATCTGTGAGATTCTGGTTGCATAAAGAGGAGATAAAACAGAAGAAGACAGTTAATGAATTATTGTAGCCATTTGCATATATTATTTGGCATGAAATGCATAATATTTACTCTTACTGGTTTTACTTTCAGTGTGAAATAATTTATACATAAATATATTATTTTTAATTGTTAATACTTAAGAATTCTAAGATAGCACATATACACATATATATGTACATATACACAACACATACATGGGTTTCCTTTTGGAGGCAGGATCTCATGTATCCCAGGCTAGCCTTACACTCAGTATGTTGTCAAGGAAGACTATAGAATTTTTGATATTGGGGCTGGAGGACTCAGAACACTGACTACTCTTTCAGAGGCACTAGGTTCAATTCCCAGCCCCTACATGGAAGCCTACACTTGTCTGTAAATCCAGTTCCAGAATGTCTCACACAACTTTTGAGCCTCTATTTGCATTGCAACTATGTGGTGCACAGACATGCATGCAGGAAAAATACACAGACACATAATTGTTTTTAAATCAATCTACGTGGCTGCGCGATGGTGGTGTAATCCTTTAATCCCAGCACTTTGGAGGCAGAGGAAGGCGAATTTCTGAGTTCGAGGCTAATCTTGTCTACAGAGTGAGTTCCAGGATAGCCAGGGCTACACAGAGAAACCCTGCTTCGAAAAACCAAAAAAATAAAATAAAAATTAAATAAATAAATCTACATGATCTGCCTGCAGAGTGATCTGCACCGAGAGGGTGCACAGTGCACTTCGCCATCATTCCTCCAGCAACAGGGCAATTGGGACCTCAAGGTGCAAGGATAATCAAGCATAATATCCTTTGGGACTCGGCCAGCTTGTGTGCTCCCAGCTTCCAAGAGCTGGGCAGGTCTGTGGTCACCTACACACCAGCTATGCTGTGGGACTTCTGCCCTGCAGGGGGACCAGCTATGGGAAAGAGTGCACTCGCCAAGGCGGGAGGGCACCAGCATCCCTTGGAAAACTCTGCTCCAGGGATTGACTACTCTGAGCATTCAGATGCGGAGGGATTCCCCAATATAACATCACTCGGGGCGAGGCACATCAGGGCTCCAAAGTCACTCAGGAGCAGGGTAGCCCCCCAGCAATCGTTCTCAGGGGAATCCCGGTAATTCAGGGAGGGCAGAAATAGCCTTGCAGGCTCACAGGAGGTCCAACCAATAACCAGTGACAGCAGAACCAACTAACACCAGAGGTAACCAGATGGCAAAAAGCAAACTTAGGAAAGTTACTAACAGAAATCAAGGAAATATGGCACCATCCGAACTCAACTCTCAGACATCAGCACGTCCTGGATACCCCATCAAACCTGAAAGGCAAGATCTGGATTTAAAACCACTTCTCATGATGCTGTTAGAGGATTTCAAGTAGGAAACAAATAAATCTCATAAAGAATTACAGGGGAACAGGAATCAATGTGTAGAAGCCCTTACAAAGGAAACACGAAAATCGCTTAGAGAAATGCGGGAGAATATGGGTGAAATGATGGAGGCCCTTATAAAGGAAACACAAGAATGGCTTAAAGAAATGCAGGAGAATATGGATCAACAGATAGAAGCCCATGAGGTGGAAACACAAAAATCGCTTAGAGAATTGCAGGAGAACTTGGGTCAACAGGCAGAAATCCTGAAAGAGGAAACGCAAAAATATCTTAAAGAAATACAGGAAAACACAAACAAACAAGTGAAGGATCCCAGCAAATCCATCCAGGATCTATAAAAGGAAGTAGAAACAACTAAGAAATCACAAACGGAGACTTTGGAGATAGAAAACCTTGGGAAGAAATCAGGAGTTATAGATGCATACATCAAAAATAGAATAAAAGTGATGGAAGAAAGAATCTCAGATGCTGAAGATACCATAGAAAGCATAGACTCAACAGTCAAAGAATATGCGAAATGCAAAAAAGGTGTAACCCAAAACATCCAGCAAATTCAGGACACAATGAGAAGACCAAATGTAAGGATTTTAAGTATAGATGAGAGTGAAGATTTGCAACTTAAAGGGCCAGTAAATATCTTCAACAAAATTTTGGAGGAAAACTGCCCTAACCTAAAGAGAGAGATGCTGACGAATGTACAAGAAGACCATAGAACTCCAAACAGACTGGACCAAAACAGAAATACCTCCAGTCACATAATAATCAAAACACCAAATGTACTAAACAAAGAAAGAATATTAAAAGCAGTAAGAGAAAAAGGCCAAGTAACATATAAAGGAAGACCTACACAAATCACATCAGACTTCTCACCAGAGACTATGAAAGCCAGAAGATTCTGGGCAGATCTCATGCAGACTCTAAGAGAACACAAATGCCAGCCTAGACTACTATACCGAGCAAAAATCTCAATCACCATATATGGAGAGACAATAAATTCCATGATAAAACCAAATTTACACAATATCTTTCCACAAAACCAGCCCTGCAAAGGATAATAAGTGGGAAACGCCAATACAAGGAGAGAAACAATATAAGGATATAACTGGAAAAAACGAGTTATCAACATTCATTCATCAAACCCATAAGTAGAGAACCACTCAAACATAAAGATAGCGTCAAGAATAGCAGGTGGCAATAATCACTATTCCTTAATCTCTCTTAATATCAATGGTCTCAATTCCCCAATAAAAAGACAGAGACTAACAAACTTTATACGTAAACAGCACCCATGTTTTGCGGCTTGCAGGAAACACACTTAAGTGTCAAAAAAAAACACTACCTCAGAGTAAAAGCCTGAAACCAATTTTACAAGCAAATGGTCCCAGGAAATGAGCCACATTATCCATCCAGCTACTACCGATAAAATTGATTTTCAACCTAAAGGCATCAAAAAAGACACAGAAGGACACTGCATATTGGTCAAAGGAAAAATCCACCAAGAAGAACTCACAATTCTGAATACCTATGCTCCAAATGCAAGGGCACCCTCATTCATAAAGGAAACTCTATTAAGCTCAAAGCACACATCACACCTCACACAATAATAGTAGGTGACTTCAACACAAAACTCTCTGAAATGGATCATTCAGGGAGCAGAAAATGAACAGGGACACAGTGAAACTAATTGAAGCCTTGGACCAAATGGAAATAACATATATAGAACATTTCATCCTAAAGCAAGACAATACAACATCAATCTGGTACAGTCACTCTGGAAAGCAGTCAAGTGGTTCCTCAGGAAAACTGGGCATGTAACTCCCCAGAGGATCCTGTTATACCACTCTTTGGCATATACCGAGAGACTTCCCCTGGATGCAATAAGGACACATGCTCCACTATGTTCATAGCAACCTTATTTATAATAGTCAGAAGCCAGAGAGGACCCAGATGTCACTCAATGGAGGAATAGATTCAGAAGATGTGGTATATTTGAACAATGGAATACTACTCTGCAATTAAAAACAATGAATTCACGAAATTCTTAGGCAAATGGTCAGAACTGGAAAATATCATCCGTAGTGGGGTAACCCAATCACAAAAGAACACACATGGAATGCAGTCACTGATAAGGGGATATTAACCCAGAATCACTGAATACCCTAGACACAATTCGCATATCAATAGATTTCCAAGAAGATGGAAGGAGAGACCCCTGGTCCTGGAAAGACTGGATATAGGGGAATGCCAGGATAGAGAAGAAAGAGGGGGTTGAATGGGGAAAAGAGGAAGGGAAAGGTGCTTATGTGACTTTCGGGGACAGAGGAATTGGGAGAGATGAAATGATTTTGAATGTAAATACAAACATATAGAAAATAAGAAAATGAGAAAAAAAATCAACAAATCAATCTACATGCCTCCACCTCAGTTAGCACAGTCATATACTACTGGGTTTATGCGAGGTAAGCACTCTGTCAACTGAACTACATTCCCTGCCTATGGAAAAATATGCTTTTCAAAAATAGACTGAACTCACATTTCACAGAATTCAATTAATGCTTTCAATTCAATGATTTCTGGTACATTCAAATCACGCAACGATTATAATAATTTTAGTTCACTTTGAATTTTTTTTTGGTTTTTCAAGAAAGGGTTTCTCTGTGTAGCCCTGGCTGTCCTGGAACTCACTCTGTAGACCAGGCTGGCCTTGAACTCAGAAATCCACCTGCCTCTGCCTCACAAGTGCTGGGATTAAAGGCATGTGCCACCACTGCCCGGCTCCCTTTGAATTTTTAGTCCTTTTATATTTACGTATTTATTTATACTCTGGAGACCGAACTCTGGGCAAGTTCTAAGATAAATCTTGCAGTTGCTGGGCAAGTACTAAGATAAATCTCCAACCCCAAGAAAGTTTGAGAACATTTTCATAGCTCAGAAAAGATAGCCTGTGCTAGCTCCCATTCCTCTCTGTTTCCCATCCATTCTGTAAACAACACCTGGCCAGAGGCAACCTCTAATTCACCTTCTGTCTCTGTTGACTGGTTGTGAACTTACAGATAAGCAGAATTCAAATGTGTCTAGCCAGCTTCAGAGTCAGTGGTCTTCCCTTCTGAGCTTTCGGAGCCTTCGCAGGCTTCTGAGTCTTTGCAGGCTTCCAAGTCTTCACGGGCTTCCGAGCCTATGTGGGCTTCCAATTGTAAGCTTTGGGGTCTTAACGGACAAATATACAACACCCAGACTCTACCTTGTTTTCAATTTAAACCAATCGTTGAAGAGTGAAAGCTTCCCATCATCTCATGCTTTTTCTCAACCCCGTGCTTTTGCTGCACAATATTGTTACTTTTTATCCATCTGTTCCCAATTGTGGATTTTTGAAGGTAGTAAGAAGCCTGGGACCTCTGGTTCTCCCATATACTTTAAACAGTAATCTATCTTTCACCTTAAATTTACTTGGCTTGGCAGAACTGTCTGAAAACCAAGCCTGGCTTTCTTTTCAAAGCTTAATGCAATATTTAGCTTTAGAATTGTCTTGCAGACTGCACAGCGGTGGCCCACTCTTGTAATTCGAGCACTTGGGAGGCAGAGGCAGAAAGATCTCTGGGAGTTTGAGGACACCCTGCCCTACATAGTGAGTTCCAAAACAGCCAGTAATCCCCCTCCCTCCCTTTCTCTCTCTTCCTCCTCCTCCTTCTCCTCCTCCTTCTCTCTCTCTCTCTCCTGTTCTCCATTTCACTCTCCCTCACCCTCCTCCCCTTTGCCTTTTCCCCTCTACTCTCTCTCACACACAAACTGACATAAGATTTTCTTATGACACACATAAGAAAAAAATTTGACCTGCACTAGACATCTTTGTTTTGTTTTGTTTTGTTTTTTGAGACAGAGTTTCGCCATATAGTCCTGGCTGTCCTGGAACTCACTCGGTAGACTAGGCTGGCCTCGAACTCACCCTCCCAAGTGCTGGGATTATAGGTCCCACAACTGCCTGTCTAGACATCTTTACACCTGACAGCAAGTGAATGTTTTGCTCCATTGTCCTGTGTGGATGGAGCAGGATATGAGTCACTGCTGTATCATTACGAAAGGTCTTTTAGCCAATATTATATCAAAGAAGAGTGAATGGTGCTGACTTTGACTATGAAACATCACAACTGTGCTTTGCCTTAAGTTCACCAACAATGTTCATCTCTACTTGTTAAAACAGGTTTGGCATTTATATCCCAATTTATGTCACAGAGGATAATTCTGAGCTACTGATTCTCCTTGCTCCATGAACAAAAGCTATCATGTCTGCTTTCAACAGTCCTATTTTTAAAACTATTTATTCATTTATTTATTCATTCATTCATTTAGAGTGTATGGGTGTCCTCCACTAATGCATGTCACTGGTGTGGAGGACAGAGGAATACTTTCAGGAATCAGACCTCTCTTTCTGCAATGTGGGTTCCAAGAATTAGGCTCATAATCAAATATGTATATTATATGCTCTTTTCTGTCATTTTTTCTAGGATCATTATTAGACATATCTAGGAAATGATGCAACAGACAGTAGTTAAATGATTCCTTTCATACACTAAAATACACAGATCTGGAAGCTAGAAGTGGTATTGGTGGTGTACGCAAAGACACATACAGATGGTAGGTAGATGATTGATAGATAGATAGATAGATAGATAGATAGATAGATAGATAGATAGATAGATAGATAGATAGATAGACAGAGAGAGAGAGAGAGAGAGAGAGAGAGAGAGAGAGAGAGAGAGGGATAGATAGATAGATAGAGAGAGAGAGAGAGAGAGAGAGAGAGAGAGAGAGAGAGAGAGAGAGAGATGATAGATAGATAATCAAAACTATTATTCACCACGATCGAGTAGGCTTCATCCCAGGGATGCAGGGATGGTTCAATATAAGGAAGTCCGTCAATGTAATCCACTACATAAACAATCTCAAAAAAAAAGCCACATGGTCATTTTATTAGATGCATAGAAAGCATATGACAAAATTCAGCATCCTTTCATGTTAAAGTTCTTGGAAAGATCAGGAATTCGAGGTCCATATCTACACATAGTAAAAGCAATTTACAGCAAACCGGTAGCCAGCATCAATCTAAATGGAGAGAAACTTGAAGCAATCCCACTAAAATCTGGGACTAGACAAGGCTGCCCTCTCTCTCCCCATATCTTTTCAATATAGTACTTGAAGTTCTAGCTAGAGCAATTAAACAAACAAAGGATGTCAAAGGGATACAAATTGGAAAGGAAGAATTCAAACTATCACTAATTGCAGACGATAGGGTAGTATACTTAAGCGACCCAAAGAGCTCCACCAGAGAACTCCTACAGCTGATAAACAACTTCAGCAAAGTGGCCGGATATAAAACCAACTCAAGCAATTCAGTAGCCTTCCTATACTCAGAGGATAAGCAGGCTGAGAAACAAGAAAGAGAAATGATACCCTTCACGATAGCCTCAAACCATATAAAGTATCTTGGTGTGACTCTAACCAAACAAGTGAAAGATCTGTATCTTCAAGTCTCTGAAGAAAGAAATTGAAGAAGACCTCAGAAGATGGAAAAATCTTCCGTGCTCATGGATTACCACGATTAATATTATAAAAATGACCACCTTGCCAAAAGCAATATACAGATTCAATGCAATCCCCATCAAAATCCCAAATCACTTCTTCATAGAGTTAGAAATAGCAATTTAAAAATTCATCTGAAATAACAGAAAACCCAAGATAGCTAAAACTATTCTCAAGAGTAAAAGATCTTCTGGGGAATCAGTATCTTTGACCTCAAGCTGTACTACAGAGCAATAGTGTTAAAAATTGCATGGTATTGGTACAGTGACAGGCATGTAGATCAATGGAACAGAATTGAAGCCCCAGAAATGAATCCACACTCCTATGCTCACTTGATCTTTGACAAAGGAGATAAAACCATCCAGTGGAAAAAAGATGACCTTTTCAACAAATGGTGCTGGTTCAACTGGAGGTCAAAACATGCAGAAGAATGCAAATTGGTCCATTCTTATCTCCTTGCACTAAGCTCAATTCCAAGTGGGCCAAGGACCTCCACATAAAACCTGACACCCTGAAACTAGTAGAAAGGAAACTAGGGAAGAGCCTTGAACATATGGGCACAGGGGAGAATTTCCTAAACAGAACTCCAATAGTTTATGTTCTAAGAGCAAGAATTGACAAATGGGACCTCATAAAATTACAAAGATTCTGTCAGGCAAAGGACACTGTTAAAAGGACAAAGTGGCAACCAACAAACTGGAAAATGATCTTTACCAGCCCTACATCCGACAGAGGGCTAATATCCAATATATAAAAAGAACTCAAGAGACTCCAGAAAGCCATGTAACCCTATTAAAATTTGGGTACAGAGCGAAACAGAGTTCTCACCTAAAGAATATCTAATGGCTGAGAAACACCTGAAGAGATGTTCAACATCCTTAGTCATTAGAAAAATGCAAATCAAAACAGCCCTGAGAATCCATCTCACACCAGTCAGAATGGCTAAGATCAAAAACACAGGAGAGAGCATATGTTGGCGAGGATGTCGAGAAAGAGGACCACACTGCTGTTGGGATGGCAAGCTGGAACAACCACTCTGGAAATCAGTCTGGTGGCTCCTCAGAAACCTGGGCAAGACACGCCCTGGAGGATCCTGCTATACCACTTCTGGACATATACCCAAAGGCTTCCCCTGAATGCAATAAGGACACATGCTCCACTATGTTCATAGCAGCCTCATTTATAATAGGCAGAAGCTGGAAAGAACCCTGATGTCCCTCAAGGGAGGAATCGATTCAGAAGATGTGGTACATTTACACAATGGAATACTACACTGCAATTAAAAACAATGAATTCACGAAATTCTTAGGCAAATGCTTAGAACTGGAATATATCATCCTTAATGTGGTAACACAATCACAAAAGAACACACATGGTATACAATCACTGATAAGGGGATATTAACCCAGAATATCAGAATACCCAAGATGGAATTCCCATATCAATAGATTTCCAAGAAGATAAAAGGAGAGACCCCCTGGTCCTGGAAAGACTGGATGAAGGGGAATACCTAGACAGAGAAGCGAGAGGAGGTTGAATGGGGAACAGAAGGAGGAAAGGGTCCTTTTGTGACTTTCAGAGACATAGGAGACCGGAAAGGGCAAATCATTTGGAATGTAAATAAAAAAAGCTTAGAAAATAAAAAAAGTGAGAGAGGTAGGCAGATAAGCAAGGAAAGTCTGTAGTTTTAAACATAATTTTAGTATTTTAAAAATTAAAAGTAAAAAGTCATTCATCTGTGTTTATATTGCTGGAAACCAATAAATTATATTAAATGATAAGGTAGTTTCAGAACAATATATTGGTCATTTTAAGATTCATTAAAATTCTTAGCTAATATTTCTTATTATGGCTTTACTTAGCAAAAAAAATGTTTCAGCTCTACATTACTTACAGCCCTGATACTTACCTGCTATGTTTTTTAGTATTGTCATCATCTGAGTCAATCACTATAACATCTGTTTGAATCTTAACAGGTTGTACCTGCAAAAATTAGCATATTAGTTATCATTTTGGCATCTCTGAGAATTAAACCCACAGGTTTGTACAGAGTAGAATTACACCTTCTCCGAGCCCCCTGATTGGCAATTAAATGTCTCTATATGCTAGAAAAACTTGTCATTTATAGCATGCATTTCATATTCAAGTTATGACTAATCCAAATGTCATGTCAGTTTGAGAAAGACACTGGGTTTACAGGTATGAAAATAAGGTGTACACATACAGTGGTTTAGCCCAACACTAATAGATCTAGGAATTTCACTTTGATTCACTGTTAGCTATTTTATACCAGCATAGTATAAAGTCTCCTGTGACTGCCATCTTTGTGCTCTTGATATTTGTTTTCCAAAATATTGCACCACCACTGCCCGGCTATGAACTGGTATAGAAACAATATTCAAGGGGCCCAGAGAGAAAAACTGGAGGAAATCACAAATAGAATTCTTGGTGCCCTGATGGAGACTAGTGGGTGGGCCAAGCAAGATTTTTCTCTTTCTCAGAAGACAAAACAGTTCTTGGGACTGAGCCCTATATCGTTCAAGTCTACATTCTTGTGGCAGATGATAGAACTCAGATCTCAGAGGGTTAGTATGAAGGAAGAATGAATGAGTCAATCAAATCAGACAGCTTCCTTCAGTTTTCTCCTCTATACAACTTTCCTCACTGTCTTCAATATGGAGAAGTGGTTTATCCTAAAATTGAATCTACTAAGTGATCTTCTATGCCATCACAATAGAAACATGGTCCACAGGCCAAACAGAACACTTTACCTAGGCTGCAAACACTACCCAGTTTACAATGCTCTAGTTTGCCTGTATCCCTTTATTCCAAATCCTGGACTTTCCATTCCTCTGACTACATTTAGACCAGATTCCTGCCATTCACATCTCGTTACCTCCCTTCTTGTTTCTTTATACTTCGTGTTCCACTTACAAAGCAGCCTAGTGATTTCAGTCCAGATTATATTTCCCCTCTGCTTTCCAGTGTACTTGGCATAAATTCTATGTGTATTACTACAGTCAGCAAAGTTCTGTACAATCTGTCCCCTGCCTGTCTCCATGATCCCCTTCCCTCTTTGCCCCTATTTGAGTCACATAATCCATTTTCATTCCTTCAACTCTCCAAATTGGAGTCAATGTGCTCTTGGTATAGATTGCCTTTGTTTTCCTTGGGGGTAACCTATTCAACACAGATCATCAACTCACTTTCTTGTGAAACTTGTCATCAGTGCTTTGTATATTGGCTACCTGTATGTACTCCCCTGGTATTTACTACAGTATCTAGGACATGAAAAGTATCACATGTTATTGAAAACATAAACTAAAGGACTTTCGACATTGGTTGGATTTTTGACATTGGTTTAGAACACAAGACTCACTCACTCTGATTGGTTCTAAAAGGCAAGACTGTGATTGGTCAGAACACAAGTTTAAGTGGCTGTGGTTGCTGTTAAGAGCCAGATTGTGATTGGTCTAAAATATAAAGGTAAATGACTCTTATTGGCCCTAAGAGTCAACATTGTGGTTTGTCTAAACATACTCCTTAGTGAATGTGATTGGTAGGTAGTGTCAAGGCTGTGATTGGCCTACAATATAAGCCTTAATGACTGTTACTGGTTCTACAAGGCAGTTACCAGTTTTTGCCTTTCCTTTCCTGGTTTGTACCACCAGTCCCAATAAAAGTTTTCTCTTAAGAATTCCTTAAAATATATCTATATCTGTATATATCATTACTTTTATTTTACATAAATGTTTTGCCCAAATGTGTATATGTATACCATGGTCATGTTTGATACCTGTGGATGTCATAAATATATGTTGTATCTCCTGCAATTTGAGTTATAAATAGTTGTAAGCCATTAAATAGGTTCTGGAAACCAAGTCTAGATCATATACTGGAGCAACAAGTGTTCCAAATCACAGATCCATTTCTCCATCCCCCTCGAGTGAAATTTTCTTGCCTCCTCTTCAGAATATGAGCTAAGATGGTAACTCAGGAATAAGTCATCAGAGGGAGGAGAGGAACAGAAGCTGCAGCGGAGCAGCAGTGACCGATGAGCTATCAGCAGACTGAACTATGAAAGCTGAAAAGAACAATAGCTGAACAGGTCAAGAGTGACTATGGCAGAAAGAAGGACAGAAGAAGAGCAGCAACAGGAGCTGTAATAGACTTGAGGCAGAAGAACTGTTCCCAGTCTTCAGAGAAGAGCTTTAATGCTGCTTTGTGTTCATAGCTAAGAAATCCCCTACTTCCTTTGTATATATAAGACATAGAAAACTGGCTGCTTCCAAAAGCTGAGATATTACAATTTCCAAGCTTGCCTTAGAGCTGCAAGTCTAACCACAGAGGAAGACTAATGATACTCTGCTTCCTAGGCTCATACAATAACTGTAACTCTTATTGGGTTAAGGGTCTCAATATCAGAGTCCTGTGCAAGAAATGCAGTCCTAGAGGGTGTCACTTCCTGTCCCTCAGATTACTGTGGATATTTTAATTTTTAAATTTTTGTTTTATTTGTTTGCTTTGACCTAGAATGTGAATGCCATTTAAATTAGAATTAGAATGTGAATGCCCCCTCAACTCACAATTAAACCTTAAGCTCCAGATCCTCCTGCCTCCAGCTCCCAAATTTTGGGATTAGAGGTCTCTGCCATCATATACAATTCCTGCATGGCTGAGATGGAACCCAAATGAATCACAGCACCAGCCCAGTATTTTATGACTAATTCATGAATTTTTCACCACTCATCTAGCTATGGAAAACAAAGAGCCCCAATTCCCCACAATAATTAAAGAATAAAGAGTATAAAACAGAATGGTTCTTTACTTACTAGATATCAAGTGTTGTTATAAAGCTCCAGTATTCAGGCTTGTAGACAACAATGAAGACATGTAAAATAAAATGGAACCGAAGTGAAAACACAGTAAGGGAGCTCTATATAAAATATATTTTTATTTATAATAAAAAGGATTATAATTCTGAGGCTTATGCCATTAAAAGAAAGTCAAAGTTTCTAATTACTATTGTTCTATATCCTAGAGTAAGCAGGCTTCCTATAGAAATAATTTACTGTGAAATCACAGTACTATAACACATTTCTTTCCCAAACAGTGACCAATAATCTGTGGTCTCAAATTTATCACTGAAGATACATGTAAGTGTCAAAACTGTGAACAGTGCAAATAATTCTCTTTAAGAATGGGCTGGTTTTGTTCTCATTTAATTTATTTATTCGTTCGTTTGTTTGTTGGCAATGCTGGGAAAAAAAAACCAGGGCCTTGTATTTGCCTGGCAAATGTTTCTCAAAAGTTTCATATTCAACCCTTTGTTCTTAATGACTTTAAAATATCTTTTTAAAAAGAAAACTTATATAGGGGCTCTGTTGTCAAAGTGTTTGCCATGTGTGAGTCTGAGGACCTAAGTTTATATTCCAACACTAACATGAAAAAGCCAGGTATGAAGATCTGCATCCTTAATCCTTGCACTGCACTAGGGTCTTGGTAGATACCTGAATATTTTTGGACAACCTCGACAATTAGTGAGCTCGAGTGAGATTCTGGATGGATTCTAGGATAGATCAGAGATAGATTGTATCTCTAAAAAATAAGGTGGAGAGTAATTGAGGAAGAATCATCTTTGGACCCCATTCATTTTTGTACATGTGTGCATGCACATAAAAATGCACACATAGATACATACTTACAAAAAGAAGTGAAAACATAAACTGTATATATCCATATTTACATATAGAAATAGTTTTACTTATTAAACAGCATTGAACTAGATTTAATTCATTATTGACTTTCTGCAGTATAGAATCACATGTAGGTTTCCCATTATGCCAATGGTGTGAATGTTTGCAATAAGGTTCAAAGTCAAAAGAATCCTTAAAATTAATGGGTTTTAAATTTAGTTTGCCTCTCTATCCTGACTCCATGACAATACCAACCATCTCTAAAGCAAGTAATCTGCTGATCACGTCTGAGATCTTATCACTAACATTCCAGACACACAGAGCAAGGGCATAGAACTTTGGTTGTTTTTGGATTTGTACATGTTTATATAAAAGACGTATAAATTTAGTAATTAAAACAATTTTTGGTTGTTGTACAATTGAGGAAAACATACAAACCCTTGTTTTTATTTTTTCTTTTATTTTAAATTTTTTGAACCTATAGGATATATTCTTATTAGTATATTCTCTTTATTTTTATTAAATATTTGCATTTTTACATTTCAAATGTTAACCCCTTTGCCCATTACCTCACCAAAACCTCCAATATATCCCCCTCCCCCTGCTGACCCCCTTCTCAATTTCCTGACTTGCATTCCCCTATTCTGGGAAATTGAACCTTTATAGGACCAATGGCCTCTCCTCTCATTGATATCTAAAATGGTCATCTTCTGCTACATAATGTATCTGGAGCCAAGGGTCCCACCATGTGTACTGTTTGGTTGGTGGTTTAGTCCCTGAGAGCTCTGGGGTTACTGGTTGGTACCTATTATTGTTCCTCCTGTGGGGCTGCAAATCTCTCCTTGGGTCCTCTCTCTGGCTGCTCCATTGAGGAGCCTATTCTCAGTCTAATGGTTGACTGTGAGACATGGGTGATTTCATCCACTTTCCAATAAGGATCAAAATATCTACACTTTGGTCTTCCTTCATCTTGAGCTTCATGTGGTCTGTGAGTTGTATCTTGGGTATTCCTAGCTTTTCGGCTAATATCCACTTATCAGCGATAGCATACCATGTGTATTCTTTTGTGACTGTGTTACCTCACTCAGGATGATAGTTTCTATCTCCATCTATTTGCCTATGATTTTCATTAATTCATTGTATTTAATAGCTGAGTAGTACTCCATTGGGTATACATACCACAAGAGCTAGAGAGATGGCTCAGCCATTGAGAGTGCTTGCTGCCTTTTCAAAGTTTGATGCCCAGAATCCTCATCAAACAGAATCCAACCTTCTGTAACTCCAGATCCTGGGGGAAACAATGTTCTGTCTGTTGGCCATGGATATCCCCTTCAATGGTACCCCCAAACCCCCTAAATATCCACACTGAAAAAATCATTAAAACAAAACAAAGAGGATTAGAGGATAATTATTATGCAAATGCCTTTATTTGGACTACAAAATTGCTACCAGATTACATTACCTTTCAGAGTTAGAAAACATAATGATCTTGACAACTATAAGAAAGAGCTTGACAGAGCACGAGTTCATCAAGTCCGACATACATACTTTCCGATTTTTGTGACCTCATCTCCTCGTCATAGGTGAAAAACATAAAAATCCATTGTACACTTTAGCATTCTTTGCTTATCGAATTCCCATCTAAATTGTGAGCCCCCCCCTCAAAAGTGTCATATTCACAGAATTTTAGACTGAAAAGTAGTTTTGTGGTAAAGATTTCCAAACAAAGAAGTATGTACTGGACGGACTTATTGAAGACAAAATAATTCATTTCTTTTGAGCATGGATGTGAGGGGGAAACTTTCCTCCACCTATAATTTATGCTCTTGTATGTTGTACTTACATGAAGACCACTTTTAAAAAAGTAGCAAATCAGCAGACATGTTGGATGTAATAAAAATATTCTTAAATGTACAAAAAAATAACCATGTAGAAAGAATACTGTAGAAAGATACTGATTTTAAGAATAAAAGAATGATAAAATCTTCTAGTACATTCTGCACAGCCAATTACTTCAGTGGATTTTCAGCACTACAAAGTAAGCAAAGAATATTCATCTCCACACAGCATAAGATCACGGTTCTCCAGAAAGAGCTGCTAGAACTTGGAAAGCCAAAGGACGAGTTAATAATATTCCTATCTACATATGTAGGCGAGTCTCAAGAGATGGAAATCCCAGGAGGGAAAAGCTACATAGTTAATACAAAGCAAGCCGGAATGTCAAGGGCAGCATTCTAGGAGGACAGCACAAAAGGTTGGCTGTGAGCACGTTCAGGTGTGCTGAGGAGATCCAGCTCTATGGGAAGGAGGAGTTGCTTGTTTACTAAAATGCTTTCTCTGAAGGCTGCTATGATTTTTCTTGCTAATCCAAACTAAAAGTCTTTTAAATGAATAAGACTTCTGAAGCCAAGAGCACTTCACCTGGGACTAGCTGACTTGCTAATCATGCACCTTCGTGTTAGGTTGGCTCTATTGAGATTGGCTATTTTACACTCTCTTCATCCCTCTGCCCATCAAATGGGCAAACACGGTCATGACCATCTTTGGGTTTACTTCCACAAGGTCTTCAGCGAGAGCATATACTCTAGCTCCGATTCTTCTAGACATAGACACTGCATACCTAGTTTCTGAGGAAAAAATCAACATGAATTTTTTTTTCATCAAGAACACCTTTGGACCCATTTTTAAAAAGAGGTTTAATTTATTTATTTTAAGCATTTTTGGTGTTTTGCCTTCAGGTATGTCTGTGTTAGGGGGTTGGATCCCCTAAAACTGAAGTTATGCACAGTTGTGAGCTGCCCTGAGGGTACTGGGACCTGAGCCTAGGTCCTCTAGAACAGCCAATGCTCTTAAACACTGAACCATCTCTCCAGCCCAAGGACAGTATTTAAGTGATGTACTTCCTCTTTATAACAAGATAGCTGTAATGCAAATTTCTTTATTGAATGTATAACTCAGAGAGCTGGCCATGCTGGCACATGCTCATAAACTTGTAATCACAGTACTCTTGGGGCCCAAGGTGAGGCCAAAATGTCCTTGTAAGTTTGAAAGCAGTAAGAAGTCCACAGTGACACTGTGTCTCAGAAAACGTAAAATAAAAATTAATAACTTCACATTTGTATTCTGCTTAAATTTTTTGAATTGGTTTTTAACTTATACTAAACCACATCATGATATTTATTTTATGTGTGTTCCTGATGACTGAAGAGGTCAGAAGAGGTTATTACCTTTACTGGAAGTGGACGTGCCACCATGCGGGGATCTTGGGAACTAAACCCAGGAAGTCTGTAAGAGCAACAAGTGCTCGTCTCTCCAACCCCAAGTTATACTTAGTATTTCCAGTTCATTATTTTGGATTTTATTTACTTATTTCTTACCAATATGAAATGAAAAGTAAGCTTGAAGCACCATGTTCATACAAAAAGGTAATTGTTATCCAGTAGCATACGCCTTTATTTCCAGCGCTCAAGAGAAAGAGGCTGGGGTATCTATCAGACTGAGAGGCCAGCGTGGTCTACAGACAGTCAGAGAAACTCTTTCTTAAACAAACAAACAACCACCCTACCTCGATCACAAAAAGAAGTGTGTGTGTGTGTGTGTGTTTGTAATTAGCTAGGTTGACTATATAATGAAATATGAAATTCTCTGTGCAGTGCAATAAACTATCAAATTCTAAAAACATTGGTGAACCTTTGAACCTTCTAAGATAAAATGTCACCACTAACAAGGGGGAGAGCTCGACTTAGAGTGGATCTTCCTGGCAGGAACACCAGTGTTCTGTGTATGAGCCCAAGTGACCATGCATGGTTGCCCTTACTTGGTGTGATTGTGCTTCTCAACTTCTGTAAGAGTCCCACTATCCAGAGGTCATGCAGCATGGTTGGATGGCTTCAATTAAACCCACAACTGACAAACTATAAATGACTGTCTTGTCCTATTATGAAAAAGGGAAGAAGCATAATATTTCCATTATTTCCAAGTGATGATGTCTTTCTTCATGATAGCATGAACAACGAAAGGAAAACTTTGTCACAATCACAGCATTAATAAGTTATATTAAGAAAACCCAGGTTGTCATAAAAATACCTGATATTATCTAGAAACATAACAAATAAACATCAGTATTCTAACACCTTCAGTTTCCCTGGCCTGAGACCCAAGTCCCATGGGAGATGAAAATTAGGGATAATGAAAGAAAATACTGGTCTCCTTACCTGGCTACACAGGTTGGAGGGACACTAGGCTCTCCTTTCTTCCTCCAAAGTCCCCAATTCACTCTCACATGTGGATCCTTCTTTCTGTGATCCCGTACACACTGACTTACCTACCTGTGCCAGGGCAAGCCACACGTGCAGCTCACAGTTCTCTGAAGACATTCAAGTGGACCCATGACGCTGGGCACCTAGACACAAAGCAAAATGTGCAATTCTCACTTGTCCCCCCAGGAGGCCTTCAGCTAATCCCTTCCCCTGACCACCTACCTCTTCCTAGGTTACTTAACACCAAGGTCCTCTGGGGGCCCCACTGGAAAATCACAAGGTGCTATCAAATGTAATCTCCATGGGATCACTACCACTGGGTCATAACACCTGGCTGGCCACCTACATATCCACCAAACTACCTACCTCCCTAGCTAAGCAACTACTAGTAAGATGTGCCTCTGGCTCACCAATATAAACAGTTGCAGGGACACTTTCCAGGGCAGATGGGCCTCTCAGGATACCAGATGATGTATTCCTTGGCCATGTGGGAAACACTTTTCACTCTCCACCAACAAGCCCTTCTGTCATGAACACTGAGACTCTCCAGAGGATCACCCCTGCACTCCTGAAATCCTAAGTCACAGCTGGTGGAAGAAGACCCCTTGAACAGCCTCCACAAGGCAAGCCTGCCCTTGCTTTCCTATTCCCATACCATGCCAAGTTTCGTGGTGGCTCCTTCTCTGATACAACCAGGAGAGCTTTCTCTTTCCAGATAAACCTGCTCTGGCTTCTAGATGGGCAAGGCCTGCAATCCCAAGGAACGACCTGTCCTGCCACCCTCCATATGATTGATAAGCAATTGTCTCTTCCAACAAAACAGTAGTGCCACCGGGAACAAATACCCTGCCGTCCCTATTGGACATTTCTATTATTTGTACCGACTGGAACTATGGCCTCTGGATACGAACAGCCTTAACGGTTTCCCCCACATGCAAACTTGTCCTTCTCAGACAATAATGCATTCAACAACATAAGGACTGCTATAACATGAGGCCAAACTGGACCCTCTTCAAGTCTCTCAGGGATGTAGGGACCTTAACAGGGGACACACAGTGAATAGATGCAGAGACACATAGGTGTGCACACGGGCACACACACACACACACACACACACACATAAAGAGACAGAGAGACACAGGGCCAGAGGCATAGCCAGAGCCTGAGAGATTCTCTGTTCTCCCTGTCTTCTAGAATCCTAGGCTGCGCATCAGATAATTCCAGAACCATCTCTATTCCAGAAATCCCTGGCCATGGCATGGAAGGCCATGTCATTGTAGCCTTTATCCTGTCTTATCTGCCTGGATGTTAGGGAAGGGCGAGTTGTCAGGAGAAGGCCCGAGTAAGCTACCTGCCTGGGAATCGAGCATGCCAGTAAGGTAGCTTTCAAAGGGCCCGGCGGGATGGTATTGTGGAAGACTGGCCTGTTTGGACACCCTTGGGAATACAAAATACTCTGACTGTTTCTACTCAGGTTCACAGCGAGCCAGGACGCTGCCTAGACACTGGCTAGGCTCCTCACCAACTTGGGGCACACAGTGAGTTTGCCTGCATTAGATGATGGTGGAACCTCCCAGATCAATGAAGGTTTCTGGGCCCTGGGGTGTTTTCCCGACAGGCTTGGAACCCTCATCCCGATCTGCAGAATGGCTCGAGGAGAGAGCCTTTTCCAAAAGAAAGGAAGGGAAACCCAGAGATAAGCACCAACAATGTCAACTGACTGTCTGCATGGGTGCTCTCCCTCCGTCCTTCCAAAGGCAAAAAAAAAAAAAAAAAAAAACGCCAACCTGCACCAACCAGCAGCCAACATGGGACCTAAGCACTAATGTTTCCCAGAGAACAAAGATGGGCTGCGGAACAAGAAAATGAAGAACAGAAAGAATGGCCCTGAGGTTTTGTGAGAACTTGCCAATGCACACTCACAAATGCAGGGGATTTGCTGCTTTTGTGTGTTGGTCGGCCTGTCTGTTTGAAACATCTGTAATAGTAAAAGTTCTTACTGGTTGAGTTTGGGGAGCGGAAGCAGCCATCCACAGGGCAGGACATGCTTTCTCCATGATATAGTTCAAACCACGCCACACCTGCCCCTCCCTAAAATCTCTCTGCTTTCGCAGCGTTCTGTCCCAAAAAAGTGCTTCCCAGTCCCCCAGGAGGATCTTCCACCAAAGCTCTCGAGATGCTGCCCAGATCACAAAACTCAGTGTCCCTAAACTCAAGAACACAGCCAGCCCACGTGGTGCTCCCTGCTCTGCCCAGAGGGGTCCCAGGGTGCTTCAAAGCCCAAACCCCCAGCTCAGGATTACACACTCAGAGAAGGGAGCAGATGCACAAAGACTGCTCTAGTCACCACCTCCTCCTGCATCTCAGAAGGAGTCAGAGGGTGGCGATAAACTTACTTGGTCGAGGCCAGGCTGTCCTGTGATCGAATCTCAGACCTTTGGATGACTGAAATGGCCAGCAGCATTGGCTCAGTACCATCTCTGTGACTCTTTTTTCTATATCTCTGTGACTCTTTTTTTCTATATTTTTTATTGATTTTATTTATATTTTTTTAGTTGTTTTGTATTTTTCACACAGGGTTTCTCTGTGTAACCCTGGCTGAGCTGGAACTCACTCAGTAGACAAATCTGATCTCGATCTCAGAAATCTTCCTTCTTCTGCATCACAAATGCTGTTATTAAGAGCAAGGTTCACCACTGCCATGCACTGACTCTCTGAAGGCACCAAACTTCTGGACTGAGTCTGTGAAGGTACTAAACTACTGAGCTAACTTTCTTAAGGTACCAAGATTCTGGACTGACTCTCTTAAGGTACCAAACTGCTGAGCTGAATATCTTAAGGCACCAAGCTGCTGAGCTGTCTCTCTTAAGATACCAAGATGGTGACTTTAATTTTTTTTTTTATTTTTATTTTTTTGTTTTTGAGACTGATTTTCTTTGTGTAGCTCTGGCTGTCATGAAACTCACTCTGTAGACCAGTATAGCCTCCAACTCACAAATCTGCCTGCCTCTGCCTCCCAAGTGCTGGGATTAAAGGCCAGCTTCACAACTACCTGACATTCACTCTATTAATTAACCAGTTGCTGAGCTGCATCTCTTAATGTACCAAACTACTGAGCTGATTCTCTCAAGGTACCAACCTGCTGTGCTGACTTTCCTAAGGTACAAAGCTGCTGGCCTGACATTCTTAAAATTACAAGATGCTGAGCTTACTCTCTTAAGGTACCATGCTCCTGGCCTGACTCTCATAAGTTACCAAGATGAAGAGCTGACTCTCTCTTTCATTTTTTTATGTTTTTTAAATTTTTGATTAGGGACAGAGTTACTCTGTGTAGCTCAGCTTATCCTGTGGTAGACCTGCTTTCCTGCCACTCTGTAGACAAGGCTGATCTCAAACTCAGAAAACTGCCTGCCTCTGCCTCCCAAGTGCCGGTATTAAGGGCATGTGCCACCACAGCCTGACACTGACATTCTGAAGGTACCAACCTGCTGGCCTGACTCTATTAAGGTACTAACCTACAGCGTTGTCACTCTTAAGGTTCCAAAGTAAGCTGACTCTCTTAAGGAATCTAGATGATACCCTGTATTTCAGTAGGTAACAAACTCCTGCACTGACTATCTGAAGGGAACAAGCGACTGGCCAGACTCTCCTAACTTACCAAGCTGCTGGGCTGAATCTCTTAATGTACCAAACTGCTGAGTTGCCTCTCTAAAAGTACCAAGAAGATAAGCTGACTATCTCTTTCATTTCTATTTAATTTTTTTATTTTTTGTTTTTTTGAGATAGGGTTTCACTGTGTAACCGTGGCAGTCATGGAACTCACTCTGTACACTAGGCTGGCCTCAAACTTAGAAATCTGTCTACCTCTTCCTACAAAGTTCTGAGAATAAAGGCATGTACCACCACTGCCTGGTGGTGACTCCCTTAAGGTACCAAGATGCTGGTCTGTCTTTCTTAAGGTACCAAGCTGCTCTCCTGAGCTCCTTAGCTGACTCTCTAAAAGTAACAAGCTCCTTGGCTGACACTCTAAAAGTACCAACATGCTGAGCTGTTTCTCCCTTTTTTTAATTATTTTCAAAGATTTTTTATTTACATTCCAAATCATTCCCCTTTCCCGTTTCCTCCCTTCCTGGAAGTACCATAAGCCCCCTTCCCTCCCTCTTTTCCCCATACAACCTCCGCTCTCTTCTCTGTCCTGGCAATCCACTATATCCAGTATTTCCAGGACCAGGGGTTTCTCTTTCCATCTTCTTGGAAATCTATTGATATGCGAATTGTGTCTAGGGTATTCCGAGATTCTGGGTTAATATCCCCTTATCAGTGACTGCATACCATGTGTGTTCTTTTGTGATTGGTTTACCTCACTAAGGATGATATTTTCAAGTTCTGACCATTTGCCTGGGAATTTCGTGAATTCATTGTTTTAAATTGCAGTGTAGTATTCCATTGTGTAAATATACCGCATCTTCTGAATCCATTCCTCCGTTGAGGGACATCTGGGTCCTTTCCAGCTTCTGGCTATTATAAATAAGGCTGCTATGAACATACTGGAGTATGTGTCTTTATTGCATTCAGGGAAAGCCTCTGGGTATATGCCCAGGAGTTGTATAGCCTGATCCTCCGGGAGTGTCATGGCCAGTTTTCTGAGGAAAGGTCAGACTGCTTTCCAGAGTGGTTGTACCAGCTTGCAATCCCACCAGCATTGGAGGAGTGTTCCTCTTTCTCCACATTCTCGCCAACAACTGCTGTCTCCTATGTTTTTGATTTTAGCCATTCTGACTGGTGTGAGATGGAATCTCAGGGTTGTTTTGATTTGCATTTCCCTAATGACTAAGGATGATGAACATCTCTTTAGGTGCTTCTCAGCCATTAGATATTCTTCAGGTGAGAACTCTTTGTTTAGCTCTGTACCCCATTTTTAATAGGTTTACTTGGCTCTCTGGGTTCTAACTTCATGAGTTCTTTGTATATATTGGATATTAGCCCTCTGTGGGATGTAGGTTTGGTAAAGATCTTTTTCAAATTTGTTGGCTGCCATTTTGTCCTTTTGCCAGTGTCCTTTGCCTTACAGAAACTTTGTAATATCAGGTCCCATTGGTCAATTCTTGATCTTAGAGCATAGGCTATTATAATTCTATTCATGAAATTCTCCCCTTTGCACATATGTTCAACGTTCCTCCCTAGTTTCCTTTAAATGTGTCTGGTTTTATGTGGAGGACCTTGATCCTCTTGGACGTGAGCTTAGTGCAAGGAGATAAGAATGGGTCAAATTGTATTCTTCTGCATGTTTACTTCCTGTTGAACCAGCACCATTTGTTGAAAAAACTATTTTTGTTTAAATTGGATGGTTTTAGCTCCTTTGTCAAAGATCAAGTGACCATAGGAGTGTGGATTCATTTCTGGGTCTTCAATTCTGTTACATTGATCTACATACCTGTCACTGTACCAACACCCTGCAGTTTTGAACACAATTTGACCTGCCTCTCTTAATGTACCAAGATGATGAGCTGACTCTCTATTTTTTACTTTTATATTTATTGGTCTTTTGAAACAGGGTTTCTCTTTGTTAGCCTGTCTGTCCTGGAACTCACTCTGTAGACCCGGCTGTTATCGAACACAGAAATATCCCTACCTCTATCTCCCAAGTGCTTGGATTAAGGGCCACCACTGCCTGACACTGACTATGAAATTACCACTTGCTGGTATTACTGTCTTAAGATAAGAAGGTACTGAGCTGATTCTTTTAATGTACCAAGAAGCTGGCTTGACTCTCTTAAAGTACCAAGCTGATGCCCTGACTCTCTGAACGCACAAAGCTGCTGTCCTGACTCTTTAAAGGTACTGAGCTGCTGTCCTGAGTCTCTTAAGGTACTAAGATTCTGAGCTGACTCTCTGAATGCACCAAGCTACTGGGCTGACTCTCTGAAGGTACCAAGCTGCTGAGTTGCTTCTCTAAAGATACCAAGATGATAAGTTGACTTTATCTTTCTTGTTTTTTCAATTTTTTTTTTATTTTTTGGTTTTTTTGTGAAAGGGTTTTTCTGGATAGCCCTGGCTGTCCTGTAACTCACTCTGTAGACCAGTATGGCCCCCAACTCACAAATCTGCCTGCCTCTGCCTCCCAAGTGCTGCGATTAAAGGCATACTTCACAACTACCTGACATTCACTCTCTTAATTCACCAATCGCTGAGCTGCAACTCTTAATGTATCAAACTACTGAGCTGACTCTCTCAAGGTACCAACCTGCTGTCCTCAGTCTCCTAATGTATCAAGATGCTGGCCTGACACTCTTAACGTTGCAAGATGCTGAGCTGACTCTCTTAAGGTACCATGCTGCTGGCCTGACTCTCTTAAGTTACCAAGATGATGAGCTGAGTCTTTCATTTTTTATTCTTTTTCTATTAGACACAGAGTTTCTTTGTGTAACCCTGCCTGTCCTGGGCTAGACATACTTTCCTGCCACTCTGTGTACAAGGCTGACCTCAAACTCAGAAAATTGCTTGTCCTTGCCTCAAAAGTGCTGATATTAAAGGCATGCACCTCCATTGCCTGCCACTGACATTCTGAAGGTACCAAGCTGCTGGCCTGAGTCTCTTAAAACACCAAGCTACAGAGCTGACACTATTAAGGTACCAAATTAAGCTCTATCTCTTATGGTATCAAGATGATGGTCTGTCTTTCTTAAGGTACCAAACTCCTGCACTGACTCTCTGAAGTCAACAAGCTGTTGTCCTGATTCTCCTAATCTTCCATGCTGCTGGGCTGACTCTTCAGATCCAAATTTCTGAGTTGCCTCTCTAAAAGTATCACAATGTTGAGTTGATCCTTTCTTTATTTTCTTTTTAATTTTTGATTTTTCGGTTTTTTGAGACCGGTCTTCTCTGTGTAACCCTGGCTCTACTGGAATACACGCTGCAGACCAGGCTTGACTTGAAGTCAGAAATCTGCCTGCTTCTGTCTCCCAAGTGCTGGATTTTTTTTATTTTGTTCTTTTGGATATATTCTTTATTTACATTTCATATGATTTCCCCTTTCCTGGAAGCCCCCCATGACTGAAAGTCCCATAAGACCTCTTCCCTCCACCTGTTCCCCAATCAACCCATTCCTGCTTCCCTGTCCTGTTCTTCACCTACACTCTTACACTGAGCCTTTCCAGGACCAGTGGCCTCTCCTTCCTTCTTCTTGGGCATCATTTGATATGTGAATTGTTTCTTGGTATTTCAAGCTTCTGGATTAATATCTGCTTATCACTGAGTGCATACCATTTGTCAAGCTACTGGCCTGACTCTCTAAAGCTAACAAGCAAATGCGCTGACACTCTTAAGGTACCAAGGTACTGAGCTGATGCTCTTAAGGTACCGAGATGCTGGCATGACTCTCTTAAGGTACCAAACTGCTGAATTGACCCTTTGAAGGCACCAAGATGCTGGCCTGACACTCTTAAGGTATCAAACAGTTGGACAGATCCACTGAAGGCACCAAGATGATGAGCTGATTCTCTTAGGGTTCCAAGCTGCTTACCTGATGCTCTTAAGGTACCAAGCTACTGAGCTGATACTCTTAAGGGTCCAAGCTGCTGAGATGAGTCTCTTTCTTTTTACATTTTTAATTTTTATTTTATGGGTTTTTTTGAGACAGGTTTTCTCTGTGTAGCTCTGACTATACTGGAAGTCACTCGGCAGACCACACTGCCCTCAAAATCAGAAGCCTCCTTTCCTCTGCCTCCCAAGTGCTAGAATTAAAGGCTTGTGCCACCACTCCCTGGCACGGAATCTCTGAAGGCATCAATCGGCTGGCCTGACTATGTTAAGACAGCAATGTACTGAGCTGACTCTCTTAAGGTACCAAGCTGCTGGCTTGATTCTCTTAATATACCAAGGTACTGAGCTGACACTCAGAAGTCACCAAGCTGCTGGGCTGACTCTCTTAAGGTACTAAGCTGCTGAGCTGACTCTCTGTTTCTATTTTTTAAATTCTTATTTTTTTTTTTGATTTTTTGAGTCCTGGTTTCTCTGTGTAGCCTTGGCTATCCTGAAACTCACTTTGTAGACCAGGCTTGCTTCAAATTCAGAAATCTGCCTGCCTCTGCCTCCCATTCCTGGGATAAGTGGTATGTGCCACCACTGTCTGGCACTGACTTTCTTTAGGTACCAATTGCTGAGCTGACTCTCTTAAGGCCCCACACTACTGAGCTGACTCCCTTAAGATACCAAGTTGCTGGCCAGTATGGTACCAAGCTGCTGGTTTGACACTGTTTTGGAACAAAGATACTGAGACGACTATCTGAATGCACCAAGCTAATGGGATGACCCTCTTAAGGTAGCAAGCTGCTGAGCTGCCTCTCTAAATATACCAAGATGATGAGCTGACTCTCTGGTTCCTTTTTTTCTAAATTTTTTTTTTATTTTTTGCATCTTTGAGACAGGGATTCTCTGTGTAGCCCTAGCTGTCCTGGTACTCACTCTGTAGACCAGGCTGGCCTCAAACTAAGAAATCTGCCTGCCTTTGCCACACAAGTGCTTGGATTAAAGGCATGCTCCACAACTACCTGGCACTGACTCTCTTAAGGTACCAGTTGCTGAGCTGCTTCTCTTAATGTACCAAACTCCTGAACTGACTCTTATAAGGTACCAAGATTCTGAACTTACCCTCTTGAGGAACCAATCTACTGAACTGATGCTCTTAAGGTACCACGATGCTGTGCTGAATCTGTGAAAGCACCAAACTGCTGGCCTGACTCTCTTGAGGTACAAAGCTGCTGCCCTGACTCTCTTAATGTACCAAGATGCTGGCATGACTCTCTTAATGTAGCAACTGCTGGCCTGTCTCTCTTAAGGTAGAAAGATCCTGAAATGACTCTCTGAAGGCAACCAGCTCCTTGCCTGACACTCTTAAGGTACCAAGACGCTGAGCTGAATCTCTTAAGATAACAAATTACTGCACTGAGTCTCTTAATGCACCGAGCTTCTGGCCGATTCTTTTATGGTACCAAAGTTCTGAGCTGACTCCCTTAAGGTACCAAGCTGCTGACTCGACCTTCTGAAGGCACCGAGCTACTCTCCTGACTCTTTAAAGGTAGCAAACTTCTGGACTGACTCTCTTAATGTACCACGCTGCTGGCCTGACTCTCTTAAAGTACCAAGCTGTTGAGCTGACTCTCTGAAGATACCAATCTACTGACCTGATTTCTTCAGGTACCAAGATAATCAGCTGACTCTCCTAAGGTACCAAGTTGCTGCCCTGACTCTCTTAAGGTAGCAAAGTACTGAGCGGACTCTCCTTATGAACATGAGGATCATCATTTCCTGCTGGCTTCTGTCATCCATCCAATTTGACACCAGAAGCTTTTTTAATGATTCCATTCTTTTATTTAATTATTAATTTATTTTGTTCTATGTACTTTGGTGTTTTGACTGTCTGTGTGATGGTGTCAGGTCCCCTGGATAAGGAATTAGAGATGGTTGTGTACTGTCATGTGGCTACTGGGAATTGAACTTGGGTCCCCTGAAAGAAAATCCAGTGTTCTTAACCACTGAGTAATCTTTCCATCATCTTGACCCCAGGTTCTAGAGACTTTCTTCTTGGCTCCTTCTCCTCTCCATGTACTCCAAGCATTCCTCCCATCAATGTGTCTCCTTTAAAATTTAATCTATTCCTTCATGAGTGTGAGTTTCTTCCGCTGCCTGACTGGCTGTGCATACTATGTAGGCAATGCATATGGAGGCCAGGAGAGGGTGACAGATCATCTGGCTCTGGAGATACTGTGTGGTGTGAGCGTGCCTGGGGAGTGCTGAAGTCCCACCCAGGATTTCAGGAAGAGCAGTCAGTGCTCCCAACTGCTGAAGCCTCTCTTCATTACCCACTGTCCCTTCTCATGGGGTCTAGCATCTCTGTTCGATGATGACCCTTACACTCTTGAGCCCTGTCATAGAGCTTCCTTTTGGATATCCATGTGCCTCAGTGGGAAGAGCCCCACCAAGAAAGTTTAATAACTAAATAAACAGGATATGGTCCATTTACTGACCACATTGTATGTCAGGCACTGGACCTCTTTGAGTAGTGTCCCCTAGTCTATGACAGTCTGTAACAGTAACATAAGAACTCACTTGGAAATAATGTCCTTGCAAGTATAATTTAAGTGAAAATGAGAACACAGTGGATTAGAGAAGGTCCTAAAGGAAATGAGTTAAAATCTTAAGAAACATCCAAGGTCAGGGACTGTGGGTATGGCTGAGCAAATCCGAGTACCTCTGGCTCTGTCAGAGACCAGGAATCTGGGCCCAAGTGCTCACATTCAGGTGGATTACACATCCAGGGATTTCAGAACTGCTGAACCCACTTCTGCCCACTGAGAGCAAGCCCCAAAAAAGGTCTACATTTTTTTCTGGAAAGAAAAGCCATAAGAGTGGGGAAACATTAGCAAATTCAAACAGCTACAAAAATAGGAAGATCCTGTGAGGCCAGACAGAACAAGGTTTCAGAAGGTAGAAGAGTCCAGGAAGGATTGCCCCCTAGAGCTGTCCAGTAAGGTGTAATAAACCGCGGATTGGAGCCAGCAGAGCTTGGAGCATGTCATCTGCTGATTTTCTCAGTTGTCTGGTAGATAGGAGTTTCTTTCCTGGGTCCTGAAGCCTAGAGAATCAGGGGTGTGCAAAAGGGTTATAATGAACATGCATCACTTACCAGACACAGGATGAAAGGCCACGGAGCTTCCAGCTCATCCAACTCATCCCAGAGCCAGGAGCTTCATGCTTCTCCAACAACCTCACCAAGGCTCAGTCATCCTGCACTGCAGGTCCACTGGCACAGTAAGGCATTGGCTACTAAGTAAGCTAGCCATATCCAAACACACAGGGGTCTTCTGGATACCCCTTAGGAACTACCCAGGTGTAAAATTCCCTAACTGTTTTGTCTAATCATTCTGTGATTTTAGCTTCATTGGGATTAAGGACACAGACAACTCTTGATTACATTTTTTCGCACAATTCCATCACTGCCTATTTATTTCAAAACACAAAAGTCTATGCCTTGTTGTTTATGCCTACACAGAAATGAGATTTGGTCAAAGGTGTTGAGATAGCTGCTCCTTTTCTCTCCTCTGAAGATTCCTGCCCTAGCCCAAACACTGATATTAGAAGCCACTCTCTTAAGGTCTCAGATTACAGTACAAGGATCAAAATGATGTTAGCAGGCAGTTGGAAAATGTGGAACCTCAGCTTCCCTGTTGTGCTGTGTGGCCACATGTCCTGTACCACCTTGTTACAACTGAGAGCAGGGGTTACAGTGAAACCAGCAATGAAGTGTGGACTTCTGCCCTGATCGACTTTGGAAATATCAGAGAGTGGGGGTACTAATGAATCTGTGACTTTAAGCCCGGAGACATGAAGTGACTTCTGACATACTCACTAAAGGGTCCACGTCCTAGGGATAATTTAGGACTAATAGAACAGAGCCCTCGGGGTCTCCCCCAAGATGCTCCCACATTTTGTGAACTGGAGTGCCTGGACACCCTTGGTGCTCCCAAATTCTTGCTCTGCCCTGAGTACAGGCAAAGCTTGAGACACATAATAATAGGAAGAGGGACCAGAGTTTGGATTCAGGGTTGGAGTACCATTCTGAGGGAGGATGATTTCACACTGATGAGAAAGGGATTGAAGTTCTCCAGGTAGGAACTAGAAAATTACACTGTGCAAACTTCTGCATCTCTGTGGATAGCCTCCTATCCGTGACTAGTACTATCACTTGGTATCTTTCTAATTATTTCCTGACGTCACCTCCTGTCATGTGGGACATGAAAAAGTCACATCTCTGTCCACTCTACACCATACACATTTCTGCAGATGTGGCTCATCTGGTTCTTCTGGAGTCATTTCCCGCCCACACCCCACGGTCTGGAGGCAGGCATTCTTCCCATAGCAGACCCTGATTCATGAGAGTATTTCTGAGCTCACACTCCTCCATACCGATTCCCACAGACCTAGGTACCCTCTCTGCTTGTGTGTGCCTCCTGGCCTTCTCCTCCTTCATCTGAGTCCATGGGGTTCCTAACTCAGGGTCACCCATTGAGAGTCACCTAGAAAAGGATGTGAGCCTCATTCAGAGTGTCCTGCAGATTGCAGCATTCCTGAGTTTAAGTACTGAGTAGCCATGTTTAAACCATATAGAGGAGAAAGATTCTTGTAACCTGAATTTAGGATCAGAATGGCATCATTGGTCGACATAGCCTCTAAAGGTAAGGGAGAGTGTGGCTGTTCATGCTCACTGTCAAGGGGTCCTTTGGGTTAAGGTGGTGTCTTAGTTCTTGGGTCAATTCCATGTCAGAGACTTAGGGACTCCTTGTCAGAATATAGAGAGGCTCTGGGGAGCAGAACAGAGGGCAGAAGTCAAAGAGGTAGCAGCACTGGCACTAATGTGTTCAGCATGCCACCCTGGTGCATGAGTACCTCTCAGCAAGGCAGTAGCAAGGCAGGCAGTGTGGTGTCTGAAACAAAGAGAAGCCAAGCTCAGACTTTTGAGAAGGTATGCCTGTGTTAATCTCAGTGGAGAGACCCAATCTTCTTCCTGTAAGATGGTCTATGCCAGGGTTTTGACTGCCCACCACCAAAAAGTGTTCACATCTTGGGGTAGTGTATCTTCCATGAAGAGCAATTTCCTTCCTTTGTCTGCACTTGAAGGGAAGGGAACTGGACCTCTAGGCTCAGCCCTGTGTCTTCAACCATAGAGAGGAATGACACAGATCAGGAATCATAGATTCCAGGATAGATATTCCCTGGGTGAATACCATGACCCTATACAGATTAAAAACATGACCCACAGTGAGGGAGACACAGAGAATGCAGACAGCATCATGTTTCAGACCACTGTACATCTACGCTCCATGTTTTCCACCCAAGCTGACCAACCTCACTTAACTTGAAGCTGCCAGATACTTGAACCTCCTCCCCTTTTATGGGCTCTTACATCAATGGAGGATTTTTCAAATGTGTTCCTCAGTTTTGAATTGTGCAACAGGTTTCTGTGCACATATGGATCAAGGGAAACGTGACCATGTTTTCTGGGGTAACTGTTGGAGATGATTTTAAAAGATCTCATCATGACGAGCTGGTGATAGTGGCTCACACAGCTCCCATGAAATGCAGAACCAGGTCCTTCTCAGCAGACTGTGAGAGAGGCAGCGTTGACTCTCTCAGTGCTTGGATACTATCTACTGGGCATTAAGGTGAGCTGATCTAGAGGTAGTTTTTTCTTCCAAATAAAGTCTTTCCTGGTTAAAGATGCCCTGAGGCCTGGGGACTACTGGGAGTTATATATACATATATATATAAATATATGCTGGGCCTTGGAGCTGGGACTCTTTACCTTCTATTACTATCATTCTTAGGTTAGATCTTTATATCATATTCCAAATTTCCTGGATGTTTTATGTCAGAAATTTTTTTTTAGATTTAACCTTTTACTTGACTATTAGATCAGTTTCTTCTATTGTATCTCCTATGCCTGGTATTCTCTCTTCAATCTCCTGTACTCTATTGGTGATGCTTGCATCTGTTTTTCCAGTTCTCTTACCCAGGTTTTCCATCTCCAGAATTCCCTCCACGTGTGTTTTCTTTATTGCTTCTATTTCCAATTTCAGGTCTTGCACAGCTTTATTCATTCCTTGACCAGGTTAATTATATTTTCCTATATATCTTTAAGGGATTAATTTGTTTCCTCGTTAAAGATCTATAAATTTTTTATGGTATTTTCCTGTATTTCTTTAAGGGATTTATTAATTTCCTTGTTAAAGGCCTCTGTCATCTTTATAAGATCGTATTTAAGGTAATTTTCTTGTCCTTCAGTTTTGTTGGAATATCCAGGGCTTGCTGTAGAAGGATACCTGTGCTTTGGAGGTCACATATTGCCCTGACTTTTGTTGATTGTGTTCACTAGAGAACATTTAGCCATATGGATGTCTTTGTTTCCTGAATATTCCTGTTGTAGTATGTATCAGAGTATGGGTATCCTTGGGTTGTATGGTTCTGGATCTGTATAGTTCAAGAGTCTCGGGTCTGAAGAAGGTAGGAGGAGAGGTGGCAGTAGAATGGAGGTCCGCCGAGTATAGCAGGCTAATTAGGACAATTCTGCTTGCTCCAGAGGACTCAGAAAACAGGGAACATGGGTAGAGGAATGAAATCTTTCAGATTCTGGGGTTTTAAAATTAACAAAACTTTAGTCCTGTTCCTCCCAAACAAAATACCCAGAAATATTATACTAAGACTTTCAAAGTTGTGTAGTTTGGGGGAAATTATCTTTCAAAGTTTACTTAAAGAAAACTAGCACAAAAAATAGAACGGGGAAAGCCAACCAGTGGCATTCTGAGACAAGAACATTAATACAGAAGAAAGGGGAATTGGGTTGAATATGAAGAAAATCAACTGTACATGCATACAAAATGTCATATTGAGACCCACTGCTAAATTGTAGACAGTGGCTCATATCTATGATACAAGTACTCAAGAAGCTAATATAGAAGGATCACCACATACTTAAGGTCAGCTTGAAGTACACTGTGAACTTTAGGTCACTTTTGCTTCAGAGTGAAAACTTTCATTCAGAAAAAAAGTAGGATGAGGAGGAAGGGAGGAAGGAAGGAATGAAGGGAGGAAGGAAGGAAGGAAGGAAGGAAGGAAGGAAGGAAGGAAGGAAGGAAGGAAGGAAGGAAGGAAACTCATTGTTTTGTTTTGTACAACTAATATAACACTAGTAAAAATTTCAAACAAATGAAAATAGATTTGACCACCAAGATGGAATATCATTTTGTAAAGTGGAAAAATGATGTGTTTACAGAAAAGAATTGAAATTGGTTTATAATCCAAAACAGAGAGTTGAAAAAAGGAAAACAATATCAAATACCATATTCTGGAAGCTCTAGGAGCATGGATATCAAAGTCATAACGTCATGCAAAGTAGAAAAGGGCTCTTCCACCATGTACCACATCATTCTTGAAATTCTATAACTACCCCTTGTCCATCAAAAGTGTTACTCAATCCTCTCCATGTTTACTATCCAAAGAGATGTAAACAGATTTACCAAAGTGTGGCAAGCCAACAGGACAGAGATAAAAGGAAGAGAGGAGAAATCTCTAGCCCATGAAGATGACATCTAAATGTCAAGGGTACTGTGTGGTTTTAGCAACAAAGGAAATATAGGTATATATATATATATATATATATATATATATATATATATATGTGTGTGTGTGTGTGTGTGTGTGTGTGTGTGTGTGTGTGTGTGTGTTCTGACATAAAGATGCTAGTAATGTCCAGCCTTTTTTTGTGTTTTTTTAACTTATTTTAAGTATTGCATATTAACTCCAAGGCCTTAACACATGCACTCTAACACTGAACTGTATTCTTGGTTCCATTTTTGCTTTTTTTTAAGAAACAGAGTCTGATTAAGTTGCTCAGTCAAGATTTGAATTTGTGATCCTCTTTCTAACTCTCCTGAGTTGATGGATTTATGTACAGGACCATGCCACTAAGCATTGTGATCCTAAAACTTGATACTTTGGGCTGGTTGTGGTGGCTCATGCCTGTAAAACTAAAGAAATTAAAAGGTAGTTATTGCAGAAAGAATAGACACGAGAGGAAGAATTCCAAGTACACTGTGAAGGAGGCAGTCTAACATCAGATACAAAAAGTCCAGTGTTCTTACATGGAGCTGGTCCTTGGGCAGGTGAAGCTTATAGGATAAGTTCAGGTCTAACATTCCCACCTTTAGTTGTATCCTGGATTAAATCCTTTACTCTGTGATAGGGACTTGTTTATATTTGGATCTAAACCCATCAGATTAATGGTACTAGATAGGAATTTTCATTTAGTTGTTGTATTAATGATGCAAGAACCAGAAGTAATTAGCACAAGCAGAAGGAACAAAAGCCCTGTGATGGCTGACAACAGAGTTACTATCTAGAAGAAATCTGGAACTTGAAAGGGCGCCAGTCATTTATTTGATCTCAGGTTCCAGTTTTGTAATATTTTTAGTGCTGCCAGATTATAATCCTGATCCCAAATGATTTGTATAGAAATAAGAATTTTCTCTTAAAGCCATATAAAACCTCTTTGTTCTGCATATGTCCTATCATACTGTAGAACTAGTTTAGTTAATTCACCAGTTAATAAATCTGGGCCCACTTTCCTGGTATGCCAGTTGGCATTATAGGTAGCAGGTTTGTCCCCTATGTCAGGAAATGTCCTTTTGACTTAGCCCTTTATGCTGTCAGTGGGGCAAGAAAAAATATTCTATCTTCTGTATCCACTAAAAGCTGAAAATACGGCATCATTCTCAGGTCCTAGGAAGTCTGAAATGTTAGTCAAAGGCTGGGTAATGGGGCATTTATCAGAAACATCTGGTTAGCTGGGCCAGCTTAAGACAGAAAGTAATCACATAAGCTGAACAGGTTTACATCAGCTTTCAGCAAAGTCTAGACCTCAGCATTTGGCAGTCCACAAGTGATTCCAGCCACATGAAAATCTGCTGCGACAAGTATAGATTATGATAAAAGTTAAAGAAGTAGGTATATTCTTTTGATTTAGGATGAAATGTTCTATAGATATTTGTTAAATCCATTTGGTCCATAACTTCTGTTTTTTTCACTGTGTCTCTGTTAAGTTTCTGTTTCCATGATCTGTCCATTGATGAGAGCAAGGTGTTGGAGTCTCCCATTATGATTGTGTGAGGTGCATGTGTGTTTTGAACGTTAGTAAAGTTTCTGTCATGAATGTGGGCGCCCTTGAATTTGGAGCATAAATGTTCAGAATTGAGTCCTTCTTGTTTGATTTTTTTCCTTTGATGAGTATGAAGTGTCCTTCCTTATGTTTTTTTGATGACTTTTGGTTGGAGGTCGATTTTATTCAATGTTAGAATGGCTTCTCCAGCTTGTTTCCTGGGACCATTTGCTTGGAAAATTTTTTTCAATCACTTTACTCTGAAGTAGTGTTTGTCTTTGACACTGAGGTGCATTTCCTGTATCCAGCAAAATGCGGTCTCCTGTTTACATGTCCAGTCTGTTAGTCTTTATCTTTTTATCGGGTTATTGGGTCCATTGATGTTATGAGACATTAAGCAATAGTGATTGTTTCTTCCTGATATTTTGGTTTCTTTTGGGTTTGTTGAAAGAATATTCCTGATTTTTCTATGGTGTAGTCTCCCTCCTTGTGTTGGAGTTTTCCATTCATTATCCTTTGTAGGGCTCGATTTGTGGAAAGATACTGTGTAAAGTTGGTTTTATCATGGAACACCTTGGGTTTTCCATCTATGGTAATTGAGAGTTTTTCTGGGTATAGTAGCCTGGGATGGCATTTGTATTCTTTGAGGATCTGTATGAGCTCTGCCCAGGATCTTCTAGCTTGCATCGTCTCCTGTAAGAAGTCGGGTGTAATTCTGATAGGTCTGCCTTTATATGTTACTTGACCTTTTTCTTTACTGCTTTTAATAGTTTTTCTTTTGCTAATTTGGTGTTTTGTTTGTATGTGATGGGAAGAATTTCTTTTCTGGTCCAGTCTCTTTGGAGTTCTGTAGGCTTCTTGTATGTTAATGGGCATCTCTTTCTTTAGGTTAGGGAAGTTTTCTTCTATAATTTGGTTGAAGATATTTACTGGCCCTTTAATTTGGGAATCTTCATACTCTTCTATACCTATTATCCTTAGGTTTGGTCTTTTCATTTTATCCTGGATTTCCTGGATGTTTTGGCTCAGGAGTTTTTTGCATTTTGTATTTTCTTTGACTGTTGTGTCAATGTTTTCTATGGTATCTTCTGTACCTGAGAGTCTCTCTTCTATCTCTTGTATTCTGTTGATGAGGTATGTATCTATGACTCGTGATCTCTTTCCTAGGTTTTCTATCTCCTGGTTTGTCTCCCTTTGTGATTTCTTTATTGTTTCTATTTCCATTTTTAGATCTTGAATGGTTTTATTCAATTCCTTAATCTGTTTGGTTGTATTTTCCTGTAATTCTTTAAGGAATTTTTGTGTTTCCTCTTTGAGGGCTTCTACCTGTTTACCTGTGTTCTCATGTATTTCTTTAAGGGAGTTATTTATGTCCTTCCTATAGCCCTCTATCATCATCATGTGATGTAATTTTAATCAGTCTTGTTTTTCTGTTGTGTTTAGGTATCCAGGGCACGCTGTGGTGGGAGAACTGGGTTCTGATGATGCCAAGTAGCCTTGGTTACTGTTGCTTATGTTCTTGCCATTGCCTTTCACCATCTGGATAGCTCTGGTGTTAACTGTTCTTGCTGTCTCTGACTGTGGCTTGTCCATCGTGCAAGCCTTTGTGTCAGTACTTCTGAGAGACCAGTTCTCTCTGGGACAAATTTGGGTATGGAGAGAAGGAGTGCAGACAAGCCTGTGAGCACAGGCAAAGCTGCCACTGCTGCTCAGAGGGACACACCCAGAAAACACAGGACATAGGAACCTAGGAGCAGCCTGGGACAGAAGCCTTCCAGGCAGGAAGGATAGGAGGATAGGAGTTCTCAACTGGAAGCAGGAATATCTGGAATGTGCATAATAAATATACACAATCTACTTTTTGGGGTCAAAGCCGACAGAAAATTTTTCGAGGCTTAAAGTTTCTTTTCTCTCACAGTCTCTGCTCTTCCTCACTCGTTTGCTCACAGCTTGAGAATTCACAAACTCTGCATTCTCCTGCGCACTCTGCTTTTCTTGAATTCCCACACTCAAACGCTCCTCGGTGTGTTCCCCTTTCACTCTGCACACTCTTCACACACATCTCACACAAATCTCACATATACACCATATGCACTCTCCTTTCACTTACAAACACATTCTCCATCCATACCTCACGTTCTCTCTTGACTCACTCTTCACATTCTCTCTCCACTCACTCTTCACCAATTTTTCTCATTTCTCTCTCTCTCTCTCTCTCTCTCTCTCTCTCTCTCTCTCTCTCTCTCTCTCTCTCTCTCTCTCTCTCTCTCTCTCTCTCTCTCTCTTCCCCCCTCATTTGCTCTCCATATTCTCCATATATTCCTCATTCGCTCTCCCTCTTACTCTCTCGCCTGTTTCTTGACCCAGTCTTTTATTGATACTCCAAAAGCATATAAAAAGACATTTTATTATCATTGCCAAATCAAAATCAAAGCAATAACCACAACCTACAAAGAATCAAGAATTACAATTGTTCCCCAAGGTTCCAAGCTTCACTATTTCCAGGCCTATAGCCAAATTAATAATAATTGCAAACTTATCATTGTTATCATCTAAACTTTACCTTTTAACTTATTCTACCTCAAAGCTCAGAGCTCTGAGACCAGATACTTTTATTTACTTGTGAAGCTCTAATGATAAATGGCATGGGAAAAGCTGCCAGGCAGTGGCCAAAATGAGTCAAGTTAACCCTTAACTCAGCAGTCCTGCTAGTTTTCTGCTTCTACACATTGCACACAATGAGTCTTCTGAGAGTCCCAGTGTTTTGTCTTAGTTTTACTAATATAAGTTTTTACATATTCTATACTTGCTTATCCAGGAACCACTCTCAAATGTGCAAAACTTATTTCATAACTTCAATAGTTTTTTCTTTCTCAGGATCCCAGTGTTGGCTCTATTTCATTTTCTAGTAATTTCTTCATACTTTGCAAGTCAAGCATTACTTTGGAAATACCATTGCATAGTGATGACGTTGTTTTCAAGATGAGAACACAGTATGCGTCTGCGCAATTAGGACTTTTCCAATGCTGCAACCCTTCAGCAGTTTCCCATGTCGTGGCCATCTTGCAAACACAAAATCTTTCTGGTTGCTACTTCACAATTGCAATTTTGCCATTGTTATGAATTGTAATGCAAACATGCAGGCTACCCTAGGCTACCCCTATGAAAGTGTTCTTTGATATTTGGTGCTCAAAGGTGTAGATCTAACTTTTAATCTTGTATTTATTTCTAAAGATCACATATTAATAAAGACATTATAATAAAGTATCTAATAAATTTAAAATGTCTGAACATCATAAACTTAAATATCTTAAAAGCTGGTCCTTAAAAATATCCAGGTTTTAAAATTTTTCTTTAGAACTCCAAAATTTCCTCTTTAAAAAGTTTAACTTATATCAGCTGTGGGCTCTAGTAATGTTAGAATGAAGTACCTTTGTTATTTCAAGAGTGAAGACAGAGGATACAAGCATAATCTGTATAAGGCAAAACCTATCTCCAAATGTGAAAACACCTATTGTCTCAAAAATCAATACCATCTCAGTGATACTTAGGTTACAAAATTTGACTACCAGCAAAGTGTGCTCTCGTATATGAATGCAAGGAAGTTCCATTTTAATATCTCATTAAACATGCATTGCCTTTAAATCCTATCTCTTATAAACCTCGTTTTTAAAGACAGGAAGTAATTAACATAAAAAATCCTATCAAAATTTAAATGTATCTTTAGAGACCTGTTTTCTCCCTGGTTGGCCCATACTATACCCACAGGCTTGCCCTTAACCAAGATAGAAGTTAAACCATAGGACTTTCATCCCCTCCATCAAAGACAGTTGCCAGCCACATGACAGTCCAAAGATGGTGGTGAAGACATATGGCATCTGCCCTTTCCAACCCTAGCCAAGAGGGCAATGAGCCATACTGAAGGCGCCCACGCCAACACAGTACCAAGTATCGGGCGTAGGCCTTGGAGATTAACAGAAAATCTACTGGCTGAGAAGCACCTAAAGAGATGTTCATCATCCTTAGTTATTAGGGAAATGCAAATCAAAACAACCCTGAGATTCCATCTCACACCAGTCAGAATGGCTAAGATCAGAAACACAGGAGACAACAGTTGTTGGGGAGGATGTGGAGAAAGAGGAACACTCCTCCACTGCTGGTGGGATTGCAAGCTGGTACAACCACTTTGGAGAGCAGTCTGGCGGTTCCTCAGAAAACTGGGCATGACACTACCAGAGGATCCGGCTATACAACTCCTAGGTATATACCCAGAGGCTTTACCTGCATGCAATAAGGACACATGCTCCACTATGTTCATAGCAGCCTTATTTATAATAGCCAGAACCTGGAAAGAACCCAGATGTCCCTCAACGGAGGAATAGATTCAGAAGATGTGGTATATTTACACAATGGAATACTACTCTGCAACTAAAAAAAATGAATTCACGAAATTCCTAGGCAAATGGTCAGAACTTGAAAATATCCTTAGTGAGGTAACCCAATCACAAAAGAACACACATGGTATTCAGTCACTGATAAGGGGATATTAACCCAGAATCTCGGAATACCCTAGACACAGTTCGCATATCAATAGATTTCCAAGATGATGGATGGACCCCTGGTCCTGAAAAGACTGGATGTACGGGAATACCAGGACAGAGAAGCAAGAGGGGGTTGAATGGGGAAAAGAGAGAGTAAAGGGGGCTTCTGGTACATTCTGGGAGGGAGGAAACGGGAAAGGGGAATTGAATTTGAATGGAAATAAAAAAAACTTAGAAAATAAAATTAAATTAAAAAAAATGAAGCAAGGGAAACAGCCAAACCAAGAAACTCAACATGTCTAAGCATTTACCCAACAACCTAACAATGTGAGGGCAACTGTGCTCAGATATCCCAGGGTTGCTTGAGGAGTTTACCATCAAGAACAGTCATAATCTAAACAGTGAAGTAAAACAGTCATCCCCACAGGTGGCCTCTGGGCTCCTGTGATTCCCAATGCCTCTCCCTGAGACTTGTTCAATCTGACTGCTGCATTCAGTAGTCCTGTACTTTGTGAGTAAAGTGTTCTCCCCTTTCCAATTCTGCAGCAGAAGATCAAAGTACTAAAGTCACTTTCCAAATGCAAAGATTTTCCTTTGATTGTGAGAATTATAAGTGATATCTAGGAAGCCAAGGTGAACTCTAAAGTCACTCTGGTACCAGGGTGGTTAAGTAGCTATCAAAAGCCACTGGCATATTCCTATTCTCAGAACCATAATCGCCTCTCCAAGACCTCATCTCCATTGGAGGTTAAGGATCCCAGTGATTTAGGGAGCATAGAAACATTACTTTTCTACTAGAAACTGTATGCCCGGAGGCATGTCAGACTACTCTTGGTTGTTTCCTTGGTATGTTTACTTTAAAAGTATGGTGGAGACAGCACACACATAACAAACCAACCAAAAAAAAAGGCTCCACTCAGCAAAGAGTGCCTATATTCATAGCCACACACAAGAGTAGCAGTCATTGATATTTGTAAGTGTGGTAAAAAAGGATGATATGCTAGGAAAGGGTACTGCATGCTATGTTGAGCTCAAGAACATGGACTCTTCATTGGGACATAAGCATGGTTCACCAAGTCAGTCATATTCCTAGGATATCAAAGTCAATCACCCAAACACAACACTTGTAGTAAAGTGTAGTGTTTATTAAGTAAAGATGTACACCATTTTGAACAGATATTAGTTTTTCACAATTGGATATCCATTTAACATATGTTATGAAGTATCATGGGGCTACAGAAGAGAGGTAGAAATAAATAGAAAAAAAAAACAACCACCACCACCAACAACAAAACAAAACGAGGCCCCAGAATTTGGGGACAGGGCATGATAGAACTGCTTTTCCACCCTGCATTGTATAGTTCTGTGGTATCTTTAATTTTGTCAAGAAAAATATATAGGGCCATGACATTCTTCCCACTAAAGTCAGCTTGCAAAAAGAAAAGCACATATGGATATACATATACACAAAGTAGTGTTGGGCAAGCAAGCGCAAGGTAATTCTTGTTATCACACAACAAGTTAGATGTAACAGTCTACTGCTGCAGAACAATTTCCAATAAACTCACTATGCTTAAGAATAACTACAAACTTAATTTGCAAGAAAAGAAATATAACCCACCCAACCTCTCCCATCAAGGGACTCTGCCCATTTTGCATGTCCATTTCCCACACAGACCATGGAGGTCTGTCTTCAGCTTCAGCTTCCCCTTATGGGCGAGGATTGGTGTCCTCTTCAACCCCAAAGCAACCAATGTAAGCTTGTCCAGGGGACGGAAAGCATGGCGTGTTCTCACTTCGGTTGCCAGAAGAGGCATTCTGTAAAAAAGGGGGGGAGGAGGAAAGTGGTAAACTTAAATGCTTGACTAGAGTTCTTTCATTAGGTAATCTGTGGTGGGGAATACAGAAAGTAGGATTTTACTTGAGAACCACCCATCTAGCTCAGTTATATACAGATCCCAGTAGACAATGGTTTTATTCAGCAGTTAGTTCTACATGTGAAACTTCCTCAAACTGATAATGCTTCAAGCCTACATTGCAAACACAGACTATATGTCTGGGGTGTTATCCTTATGCCATGATGGTGCATATGCTTGATGTGATGGTGCAGATGCTTGACTTGACAGAGCCAATGCTTGACATGATGGTGCATATGCTTCATGTGATGGTGCAGATGCTTGACGTGATAGTGCAGATGCTTGACATGATGATGGAGATGCTTGACATGATGCTGCCTGTGTTTGACATGAAGCTGCCAATGGGTGCTTAGATGCTGATGATGTTTGATGTGATGCTGTCATTTCTTGCCATGATCTTGATAAGTGATGCAGAAGTGAAGAAGCATGATCAACAGGATTCTCCTGTCGCCTGTAAGAGAAGAAATTTCAAGCAGTGACGTAAGTCATAGTTTGATGGCTCATGAGAAATTTTCCATGCTTCATATAATCTGATCTGGGTTTATATATTATTGGCTCTTCATGTGGCCCAGAGTGGCCCAGAATCATTCTAAATTCAAAATAAAAAAGCTATAGAATATCTCAATTGTATAATACTGATTCTCTCTTTGGCTGTAAACTCAAGAATGCACTTTACTAAATGATGATGCCCTGTAACAGGGCCCATGGTATTATTCTATAGCTGCAAAAATTTTTCTGAGGATTCCAGGCCAGGTATTTTTAAATCAAAACTTTCAAATGATTGAGAAGCACCAATATGAGACATTGTTGATGGGTGACATGATGCTGCCAATACTTGTTGTGACAACAATGCTTGATGTGAAGCTGCCCATGTTTGATGTAACACAGCCAATACGTGACATGTTGGTGCAGATGCCTGACTTGACACAGCCGATGCTTGACGTGACGGTGCATATGCTTCATGTGATGGTGCAGATGCTTGATGTGACACAGCCAATGCTTGACATAATGGTGCATATGCTTCATTTCTTGGTGCAGATGCTTGACGTGACACAGCCAATGCCTGACATGATGTTGCATATGCTTCATGTGATGGTGAAGATGCTTGACGTGACACAGCCAATGATTGACATGATGGTGCATATGCTTGATGTGATGGTGCAGATGCTTGAATTGACACAGCCAATGCTTGCCATGATGGTGCATATGCTTGATGTGATGGTGCAGATGCTTGACTTGACAGAGCCAATGCTTGACATGATGGTGCATATGCTTCAAGTGATGGTGCAGATGCTTTACGTGATAGTGCAGATGCTAGACATGATGATGGAGATGCTTGACATGATGCTGCCTGTGTTTGACATGAAGCTGCCAATGGGTGCTTAGATGCTGATGATATTTGATGTGATGCTGTCATTTCTTGCCATGATCTTGATAAGTGATGAAGACGTGAAGAAGCATGATCAACAGGATTCTCCTGTCGCCTGTAAGAGAAGAAATTTCAAGCAGTGACGTAAGTCATAGTTTGATGGCTCATGAGAAATTTTCCATGCTTCATATAATCTGATCTGGGTTTATATATTATTGGCTCTTCACAGCATGCAACAAACATCTTACATGTCCCTCCCTGATTTGCACAGCCAATGCCTTCATTTCAGAAAGTTGAAGAATGGACATCAAACTGCAGAGTTACTCAGCAGTGGTCAATTAAGACTTCTCTATGAACATCTTGTGCTGAGAATCTGAACATGAGCAATGAAGCCAAATGATTTCAAGATTTATATTTTTCTGTAGTTTTGAGGCTGTCTTGTCTAGGCTTTCTGTTTGAACGATCCTTCTATTCTATCAGTAGGCACTCAGATAGGCACTATACAGTCAGGAACATGGGGAAAAGCAGTAGCCTCCACCATTCTTCCCACTCATTCTGCTCTTACCTATGTGTCTCATTTCCTGAATGCTCAGAGTTGTCATTTCCAAAAGTATCCATGGCACGTGGCTCCAAGTCATCAATAACAGTCACCACCTGTACAAACCAACAGGGTTATTGTAAAATGATACAGGTATGCCATACACCTCCTTCTTGACATTTCAGGCTCGGACCACTCCTGTACCTGCTCTCGTGGATTATATACACGAGGTCTTTGTCCAGTTTGTTGCTGCCCTGGTCGTTCATATGGCAAATTTCGAAGCATCTCATTACGCTGGGCCAACTCATATTCACATTGTTCTCGTTCCCTTTCCTGCAGTTATTGATGCATCAAAAAATAAATATAAAAGTAATTTGATGTCTTAAAAAAGCAGCACCACCCGTAAGGAATGAACTTAACATTCAAATTAATTCAAAAATAATGAAAGTCTGGTCTCTGCAAACAGGGCTATAGGAACTACTGACTGCTTTCTAGCACACTATTCACAGACACGCCCTCGGTTACAGACTTCTAAGAATCGAGAACACCCACTCAAGCATGTGTATATCATCTAGTCTGTATTCAGGTCTACTTTGCACAGATATTTTTCACTTTCTGGGGCAACTCAACTGTACCATATGGAGTAGGATAAGCCAAGTAAACCAAGCAACCCAACTTCTTATGAAAATGAAATATCCTTTCAGTTATAAAGGTAAAATGAACTGTCCATACCTCTGCTTCTGTATCTGTGTAAGTAGATGATTCATTATACAAGGATCTGCTTATACGCAAATAATAGACTTCTGTCATTACTCGTGGATCACCAATTTGGGAGACCCTTTACCCCAAAAGTGGACGCTGGGATCGATATGTTCTCCTTGTCTGCATTTGTAAGGACACAAAATTACAAATGTCTTCTGGTAGTCCATCCTTTTCCTTAATGCACAAAACACTGTGAATATGGAGAGGGATTGCTCACCCATGCCCACAGGAAATCCAAGATACTACACTGGGCCCTGCTAAGACCTGCCTGGGCTCTCTCCTCCTGTACATAGCCAGATTGCAGATCTATTATTGATTGTTTTAAGAATTTAAAACCATATCTACACTGAGAATTTAATTGTGTACTAATTCAAACATTATAGTTTAAGGAATTTTTTAAAGGATAAATGTATTCACATAAATTTCCTTATAATTAATTCAAAGAAATTTCATGTTGCTAAAAAAAATTCCTGCAAGGCAAGAAGGGCTTTTCAAAAATGAAAGTACCATGGATCAGGAATTTACCATTGTCAAACTACTGGGGCCAAACTGAAACACTTTTCTTTTATATTTTAATTGTATGAAGATTTCTTTGGGTATCAGGGATGGAGTATCTGCATTTTGAATCAGTAAAAAATACAAACAATTTTGCATAACTGATACAAGCTCATTTCCTTGCTTGATCATCCTATACATTTAAGAATCCTATTTTTTAAAAAACAATTATCCAAATACATAACAACAAGGATAGAAGAGATGCAGCCCAGATGAGGAAAAAATCTTAGTCTGTGCTGCTCTTTTTGAGGGGACAGTTGGTATAAGTTTTCAGAAAAGCTTTCCTCTCTTGAGATGGTTAGCATTTGTCCACAAATGAGGAAAATCAGGACCAGTAGAAATACAGTATTTTCATAGCAGCTCAATTTACTACTTACCTCAAATATTCTCTGAAGCACAAAACATTCTTGTATACTTGAAAAACTATTATATTAGAAAGTATAAACAAAGTGAATTTAAGCTTGCCAATGTTAGAGGTGCAAAAAAGTGCATTTTGAAAGATTTTCAGATATATGTCAGTATAATGGACCCGCAAATCTGTGCATAATAAGGGTTCAACCAAAGCCTCTGGGTGCACAGCCTGTAACGGTTTGGTTGGACATGATGGTACAGACTTAGGTGCCTTTTGATGTCTTTGTTCTTGGATCTTAGGGTCTTTCTTATTTTCAGTATCTTCTATTATTACACAGCAATCATCATCTGAGGACGCATCATGGCGTGCAGAATCTTCATCAATTACACATTCTTTAGGTCTGGAGATCTTTGCGTCTTCTAAGGATTTCTTCACATCATCTTCAGCACAGTTTCCTTGTTCTGGAGAGGCCTGTTGGTCTTGACTGTCATTTAGGAGGAATTCTGGACCTACTTCAAATTCCATGTCTTGGGGCTCTTGAACGTATTTTGGATCTATTGCACACCCCTATCCAGATTAAGGGGCTAAGGAAGGAAGCACAGTGCCGTTTGTGACAAAATAGTAAAATGTGCCCCCCGAAAAGCAAGTGAATAATAGGAATTCAATAGGAAGAAGAAGAATCTGCACATTTCTAGTCAGGATTTCTGGAATGGATAAGACTAGTGATTTATTGAATCTGTGAGTTGATATTTACTTTTATTACTCTGAAATCATCATCTTTAAAAATTTACAGAAAACCAGCAAAATTTGGATTTAACACCTGTGATTTCACACTATTATAAACTGTGCAATATCTTTATATTAAATCTTGCCACCACCTTGAACATCCCATTTCTTTAGACCACATCCAAATAACTAGTTGTTCCTACTTGATACTGGTGTTGGTCGTATAAGAGCTGTAGATGAAGCACTTGTTCCTGTACTCACGCCGGTGCTTCTGTTCTTGGTTGCACTTCTTCTCTGTGTGCTTATGCTTGAGCGAGAGCATGTCCTGAACTGAGCTAATTCAAATGGCATTTGCCGAGTGGCTGGTGGAAAACCTACAATCTCAACCTAAATTTCCAAAAGAAGTTAACACATTTCCCTAACACGACGGGATAAGACAGACATAATAGGAAAAACAGGCAGACCGCCAAACCTTAGAGATACTTTATAATATGTATATATATATATAGATGTATATATATTATTTTCTAAGTTTTTTTATTTAAATTCCAAATGATTTCCCCTTTCCTGTCTCCTGCCTCCCCGAAAGTCCCATAAGCCCCCTTCGCTCCCTCTGTTTTGTACAACATATTTTTACAATATATTTTAATAATATATTAATAATATATTTTTGCGATATATTTTAATAATTGAAAAACAAACACAAAAACCTTACACACACACACACACACATTCACTCACACACAGACACACACACCTCTACATGTCCTTAAAAATATTGTCAGGGATTCTAAGCCTCAAAGGGGCAGTGGCCATTGATGGGTTTTCTCAGAGTTCCTGCAACATGCAAATTAGGCTTCAAACACAAAAAAGCCAAGTATGTGCTACTTAATGTTTTAGGCAAATTAAATGGGAAATACCACTAAGTATTTTGGCTGTAGGAAAAAGGAGAAGTGTAGGCCACTAGAATTTCTAGAAATAAGGCTATAGAAGAAGTTACGAGAAATATAGAATGAAAGAATCCAACGATGTCAGTTTTTTCTAAGGTTGCTTATATTTTAGTCAAATGTTACTTTAAACCACTTATAGATGTTCAACTTAAAATCAGGCTAAGCACAGGGACTATTCTAAACATGACAATTACTTACAGTAAGAAAAAATTGTCAGAAACTGCCATGCTCATGAGACATTGAAATGAAAGTCTTTCTATATTGACAATGCACATTGACTAAATAGTATTACTGAAATAAAGGTCCATGGTTCTACTCAGTGACTGTCAATGTACATACTTCTGCACCTATCTCAGGACACTCCACAGTCACAACTTCAGCCTGAGCATGTCTTTCCATTTTGCTCCTTCGGCACCGTTTTGATAGCCTTAATAAAGCCAGAAAGAAATCATTATTAACATGTGTTTTGTGTATTGGTAAGGAAGCTTCCTCTCTGCTGAATAGCTTTCCTAGTACTGGAAGGGGATTGAGGAAAGAAAGTCACCAACAGGCTTACCAGCTGTGAACACTGTGATCCACAATAATGCCTGGAATGGCAAGATATGCCCATGTTTGCAATCAAGGCATTAATATTATGGGGGCAACCAACCAATTTCTGAATGGATTGATGGCCACATCATAGGAGAAGATACATAGGAACTGATCTAGGAAGGGTTAGGCAGAGAAGTTGGAGACATATGATCTAAATACATTGTGTGAAATTCTTAAAGAATTAATAAAAATATATTAAAAATGTACTTTGTATAGCGATGTGTATGTATGGAAATGCCATAGTTAAACCTACTACTTTTTATGCCTAACTTTAAAATGTCCTGTGTAGGTTTAGAGATGTGATTCTGTGGAAAAACACTTGGCCAACATATATAAAGTCCTGGCTTTAAATCTTAATCTTGTCTTGCAAAAGACAAGAATACAAAAAAAAAAAAAAAAAAAAAAAAAAAACAAGGTAACCTAGGAGGAGGTAGGTGGTCAGGGGAAGGGATGAGCTGCAGGCCTCCTGGGGGGACAAGTGAGAATTGCACATTTTGTTTTATGTCTAGGTGCCCGGCGTCATGGGTACACTTGCATGTCTTCAGAGAACTGTGAGCTGCACGTGTGGCTAGCCCTGGCACAGGTAGTACGTCAGTGTGTACAGGATCACAGAAAGAAGGATCCACATGTGAGAGTGACTTGGGGACTTTGGAGGAAGAAAGGAGAGCCTAGTGTCCCTCCAACCTGTGTGGCCAGGTAAGGAGACCAGTATTTTCTTTCATTATCCCTAATTTTCATCGCCCATGGGATTTGAGGCTCAGGCCAGGGAAACTGAAGGTGTTAGAATGCTGATTTTATTTGTTATGTTTGCTAGATAATATCAGGTATTTTTATGACAACCTGGGTTTTCTTAATATAACTTATTAATGTTGTGCTTGTGAGAAAATTTTCCTTTCCTTGTTCATGCTATCATGAAGAAGGACATCATCACTTGGAAATAATGGATATCTTATGCATCTTCCTTTTTTCATAATAGGACAAGACAATCATTTCCAGTTTGTCAGTTGTGGGTTGGATTGAAGCCATCCAACTATGCTGCAGGACATTTGGATAGTGGGAATCTTACAGAAGTTGAGAAGCACAATAACACCAAGTAAGGGCAACCATGCATGGTCACTTGGGCTCATACACAGAACACTGGTGTGCCTGCCAGGAAGATCCACTCGGAGTTGAGCTCTCCCCCGTGTTAGTTGTGACATTTTACCTTAGAAGGTTCAAAGGTTCACCAATGTTTTAAGAATTCGTTAATTTATTGCACTGCACAGAGAATTTCATATTTCATTATACAGTCAACCTAGCTAATTACACACACACACTCACACACTCACACCCCCACACACACACACACACACACACACTTCTTTTTGTGGTCGGGGTAGGGTGGTTGTTTGTTTGTTTGTTCAAGAAAGAGTTTCTCTGACTGTCTGTAGACCAGGCTGGCCTCTCAGACTTAGAGATACCCCAGCCTCTTCTTCAGGAACGCTGGAATTAAAGGCGTATGCTACTGAATAACAATTTCCTTTTTGTATGAACTTGGTGCTTCAAGCTTACTTTTCATTTCATATTGGGAAGAAATGAGTAAATAAAATCCAAATAATGAACTTGAAAAACTAAGTATAACTTGGGGTTGGAGAGACGAGCACTTGTTGTTCTTTCAGACTTCCTGGGTTTAATTCCTGAGACCGCCATATGGTGGCACGTCCACTTCCAGTAAAGGTAATACAAGCTTCTGACCTCTTCAGTCATCAGGAACACAGATAAAATAAATATCATGTTGTGGTTTAGTATAAGTTAAAAATCAATTCAAAAAATTTAAGTTGAATACAAATGTGAAGTTATTAATTTTTATTTTACGTTTTCTGAGACACAGTGTCAATGTGGACTTCTTACTGCTTTCAAACTTACAAGGACTTTTTGGCACCACCTTTTACCCCAAGAGTACTGTGATTCCAAGATTATGAGCATGAGCCAGCATGGCCTGCTCTCTGAGTTATACATTCAATAGAGAAATTTGCATCACAGCTATCTTGTTATAAAGAGGAAGTACATCACTTAAATGCTGTCCTTGGCATAATGGTAAACGTACAAGTGATTCTCTACTGCAGAAAGTCAATAATGAATTAAATATAGTTCAATGCTGTTTAATAAGTAAAACTATTTCTATATGTAAATATGGATATATACAGTTTCTGTTTTCACTTCTTTTTGTAAGTATCGATCTATGTGTGCATTTTTATGTGCATGCACACGTGTACACAAATGAATGGGGTCCAAAGATGATTCTTCCTCAATTCCTCTCCACCTTATTTTTTTGAGACAGAATCTATCTCTGATCTATCCTAGAATCTATCCAGAATCTATCCTAGAGCTCACTAATTGTCGAGGTTGGCCAATAATATTCAGTTATCTACCAAGACCCTAGTGCAGTGCAAGGAGTAAGGATGCAGATCTTCATACCTGGCTTTTTCATGTTGGTGTTGGAATATAAACTTAGGTCTTCAGGCTCACAAATGGCAAACACTTTAACAACAGAGCCCCTATATAAGTTTCTTTTTAAAAAGACATTTTAAAGTCAGTAAGAACAAAGGGTTGAATATGAAACTTTGGAGAAACATTTGCCAGGCATATACAAGGCCCTGGGTTTTTTCCCAGCATTGCCACCAAACAAATGAACAAATAAATAAATTAAATGAGAACAAAACCAGCCCATTCTTAAAGAGAATTATTTCCACTGTTGACGGTTTTGACACTTACATGGATCTTCAGTGATAAATTTGAGACCACAGATTATTGTACACTGTTTGGGAAAGAAATGTGTTATAGGACTGTGATTTCACAGTAATTTATTTCTATAGGAAGCCTGCATACTCTAGGATATAAAACAATAGTAATTAGAAACTTTGACTTTCTTTTAATGGCATAAGCCTCAGAATTATAATCCTTTTTATTATAATTAAAAATATATTTAATATATAAATAAAAATATATTTTATATATAGCTCTCTTATTGTGTTTTCACTTCCGTTCCATTATATTTTCATGTCTTCTTTGTTGTCTACCAGCCTGAATACTGGAGCTTTATAACAACACTTGATATCTAGTAAGTAAAGAAGCATTCTGTTTTATACTCTTCATTCATTAATTATTGTGGGGAATTGAGGCTCTTTGTTTTCCATTGCTAGAGGATGGTGAAAAATTCATGAAGTAATCATAAAATATTGGGCTGGTGATGTGATTCATTTGGGTTCCATCTCAGCCATGCAGGAATTGTATATGATGGCAGAGACTTCTAATCCCAACATTTGGGAGCTGGAGGCAGGAGGATCTGGAACTTAAGATTTAATTGTGAATTGAGGGGGCATTCGCATTCTAATTCTAATTTAAATGGCATTCACATTCTAGGTCAAAGCAAACAAATAAAACAAAAATTTAAAAATTAAAATATCCACAGTAATCTGAGGGACAGGAAGTGACACCCTCTAGGACTGCATTTTTTGCACAGGACTCTGATATTGAGACACTTAACCCAATAAGGGTTACAGTTATTGTATGATCCTAGGAAGCAGAGTATCTTTAGTCTTCCTCTGTGGTTAGATTTGAAGCTCTAAGGCAGGCTTGGAAATTGTAATATCTCAGCCTTTGGAAGCAGGCAGTTTTCTAGGTCTTATATATACAAAGGTAGAAGGGGATTTCTTAGCTATGCACACAAAGTAACATTAAAGCACTTTGCTGAAGACTGGGAACAGTTCTTCGGCCTCAAGTCTATTACAGCTCCTGTTGCTGCTCTTTTCTGCCCTTCTTTCTGCCATAGTCACTCTTGACCTGTTCAGCTATTGTTCTTTTCAGCTTTCATAGTTCTTTCTGCTGATAGCTCAGCGGCCACTGCTGCTCTGCTGTGTCTTCTGTTCCTCTCCTTCCTCTGATGACTTATTCCTGAGTTACCATCTTAGCTCATATTCTGAAGAGGACTCAAGAAAATTTCACTTGAGGGGGATGGAGAAATGGATCTGTGATTAGGAACACTTGTTGCTCCAGTATATGATCTAGACTTTGTTCCCAGAACCTATTTAATGGCTTACAACTATTTGTAACTCAAATTGCAGGAGATACAACATATATTTCTGACATCCAAAGGTATCAAACATGACCATGGTATAAATATACACATTTGGGCAAAATATTTATGTAAAATAAAAGTAATGATATATACAGATATAGATATATTTAAAGGAATTCTTAAGAGAAATCATTTATTGGGATTGGTGATACAAACCAGGAAAGGAAAGGCAGAAACAGGTAAATGTCTTCCTACAGACACATTGAGCCCAACAACTCTGCCTTGTAGAACCAGTAACAGTCATCAAGGCTTATGTTGTAGGCCAATCACAGCCTTACCACTACCTACCAATCACATTCACTAAGGAGTATGTTTAGACAAATCACAATGTTGACTCTTAGGGCCAATAATAGTCATTTAACTTTATATTTTAGACCAATCACAATCTGGCTCTTAACAGCAACCACAGCCACTTAAACTTGTGTTCTGACCAATCACAGTCTTGCCTTTTAGAACCAATCAGAGTGAGTGAGTCTTATGTTCTAAACCAATCTCATTCTTTAGTTGCCAGGATACAGTAAACATAAGACCATCTTACTTCAAGTGGGTGGTAAGGTAAGGTTGATTAAGTTGAAGCTCTGTTGTAAGGTCAAAATCCTGTGGTATTTCCTGTTTAATCTAGTCCCAATCATTGAAATAGGAATGATGAACTCACCAACAGTAAATTGTGGACGTGATAATTTTATATTTCAGTTGTATCAGTTGTTAGTATAAGGTTATATAGTTAACTATCTTAGATGTTTAAGCTTAGCTGTCTAACTTGATCTTCATGAAATAGCATTCCTTTTCTTGAGTAATACTATTTATACCAGAGTTTACAATCTCTGGTACCCTCATGCTTTCAGTTGGCATAAAGGACCAGAGTAGTTTATTTTTAAATACCGACAAGTTTTATCATGAGGCTTATATAGCACGAAAGAAACCATGAAGGATGATGAATAATAGCTGATTAATTATAGGTTATGGGTTTAAAAAGATGATAGGTTATAAATAATAGATGACAAAGTACAGATTATAGAATATAAAGAATTAGATAATAGATGATAAATTGAAGAGTAGAGGTATAAGAGAAAGAAGAAAGATGAACATTAGATATATGATAGAGGAGAGATATGGGACAAAAGGTAAAGAAATTTGAGGATAGATACATAATATGTAGAGGGTAGAAAAGAGAGCAAAGGAATATGTGTATGTATATGATCTAGATGAAAGAAGCTAAATGTATGGAGATAGGGGACATAGATCAAAGATTCACAATAGATAGAGGATAGGAAATATATAGAATATAGGCATAGGAAAACTAGAAGATGATAGATTGATGGAAGACAGACAAAATAGATACACTCTAGCTTCTAGAGGATACATGATAGATAAATAAGAGATAAACAAAGGATAGGTAAAAGAAAGAGGGTAATTATATGAAAGGGAGACTCCCGGAGAGCTAGAAGTTAAGGATAGATGGAAGGAAGATAAGTGGTAGCCAGAGGATAAGTGATACATGGATTGTAGACAGACAAGGGACAACTAGAGTATAGATGGTAGATACATGGCAGAGAGACACAGGTTGTTTAGGAGACAGATGATAGATATATAGAAGACAGACACAGGATAGCTAGAAGATATATGAAACATAGATAGAAGACAGACACAGGATATCTAGAATATTGATGATCGATGGAAGATATTCAGAGGAGAGTCGAGGATTGTAGACAGACAGACAGACAGGTGGTAGATGAGAGATAGATAAATGATAGATGTGAGGTAGATAGATGATATAGATAGATAGATAGATAGATAGATAGATAGATAGATAGATAGATAGATAGATAGATAGATAGATAGATAGACAGACAGACAGACAGACAGACAGACAGACAGACAGACAGACAGCAGACAGACAGACAGACAGACAGACATATAAATAAAAATACTTGGTAGCTAGTAGAAACATGATCCATGTATGTTATAGAGACACAGGATACCTGGAGCATAGATATTAAGTGTATGGATAGAAGCCAGAAAGAGTGTACTCAGAGGAGAGTTGATCGTTAGATTACAGGGATTCATTGTAGCTAGAGCATAAGTGCTATATCAATGGTATAGAGATACACAATAGCGAGAAGATAAATAGATGGTGTATAGATGGATATGCACAGGAGAATTAGATGATAGATCAATTAAAGATAGATAGATAGATATCACAGAGATTCAGGGTAGCTAGAAGATAAATGATGTATCAATGGTAAAGAGACACAGGCTAGCTAGAGGATAGATGACAGATAGGTGGGAAAGGCACAGGATAGCTAGAGGATAGATGAGAGAGAGAGATATTAGACAGGGACAGGAAAGCAAGAGGATTGATGATAGATAGGTAGGTAAATAGGTTGGTACGTAGATAGAAATATAGAAATATAGATAGATAGACAGACAGACAGACAGATAGACAGACAGACAGACAGACAGCCCGACAGACAGAGAGACAGATAGAATTCAGGGGAATTCGAAGATAAATGAATCATCGATGGTATAGATACATAGGATAGTTAGACGATGGATGATAGATAAATATCACAGAGATTCAGGATATTTAGAAGATAAGTGATGCATTGATGGTAAAGTGACACAGGCTAGCTAGAGGATAGATGACAGATAGATGGGAGAGACACAGGATAGCTAGAAGATAGATGATAGAGAGATGTAAGACAGACAGGAAAGTGAGAGGAGTGATGATAGATAGGTACATAGGTTGGTATACAGAAGGAAAAAAAGAAGGAAAGAAAGAAAGAAAGAAAGAAAGAAAGAAAGAAAGAAAGAAAGAAAGAAAGAAAGAAAGAAAGAAAGAAAGAAAGAAAGAAAGAAAGAAACAAAGAAAGAAACAAAGAAAGAAACAAAGAAAGAAACAAAGAAACAAAGAAACAAATAAACAAAGGAAGAAAGAAAAGAAGGAAGGAAGGAGAGAAAGAAAGATAGATGATAGACAGACAGATAGATAAACAGGATGCAGGTTAAGCAGAAGATAAATGTTTCATGGATGGTATAGATACACAGGATAGCTAGCTGATAGATGGTAGATAGACATCACAGAGATTCAGTGTAGCTAGATGATAAGTGTTGCATGGATGGTAAAGAGACACAGGCTAGCTAGAGGATAGATGAAAAATAGATAGGAGAGGAACAGGATAGCTAGAGGATAGATGAGAGGGAGATGTAAGACAGAGACAGGAAAGCGAGAGGATTGATAAAAGGTAGATACATAGGTTGGTAGGTAGATAGGTACATAGATGATAGATAGATAGAAAGATAGATAGGCAGACAGACAGACAGACAGACAAATTATAGGCAGACAGACACATAGATAGATAACTAATATGATAATTTTTGCAGGCACAACCTGTTAAGATTCAAACAGATGTTATAGTTATTGACTCAGATGATGAAAATACTATAAAATGCCGCAGGTAAGTATCAGGGCTCTAAGTAATGTAGAGATGAAACATTTATTTTTTGCTAAATAAAGCCAAAATAAGAAATATTAGCTAAGAATTTTAATGAATCTAAAAATAACCAATGTGTTGTTCTTAAACTACCTTATCATTTAATATAATTTATAGGTTCCCAGCAATATAAACACAGATGAATGACTTTTTAATTTTAATTTTTAAAATACTCAAATTATGTTTAAAACTACAGACTTTCCTTGCTTATCTGCCTATCTCTCTCACTTTTTTTATTTTCTAAGTATTTTTTTTTATTTACATTCCAAATGATTTGCTTTTCCGGTCTCCTATTACCCAGAAAGTCACAAAAGGCCCCTTCTCTCCTTCTGTTCGCCATTAAACCCCCTCTCGCTTCTCTGTCCTGGTATTCCCCTTCATCCAGTCTTTCCAGGACCAGGGGGCTCTCCTTTCATCTTCTTGGAAATCCATTGATATGGGTGTTGCATCTTGGGTATTCTGGGATTCTGGGTTAATATCCCCTTATCAGTGATTGCATACCATGTGTGTTATTTTGTGATTGGGATACCACACCAAGGATGATATTTTCCAGTTCTAAGCATTTGCCTAAGACTTTCGTGAATTCATTGCTTTTAATTGCAGAGTAGTATTCCATTGGGTAAATATACCACATCTTCTGAATCGATTCCTCTCTTGAGGGACATCAGGGTTTTTTCCAGCTTCTGCCTATTATAAATGAGACTGCTATGAACATAGTGGAGCATGTGTCCTTATTGCATGCAGGGGAAGAATTTGGCTATATGTCCAGAAGTGGTATAGCTGGATCCTCCGGGAGTGTCTTGCTCAGGTTTCTGAGGAACCATCAGACTGATTTCCAGAGTGGTTGTACCAGCTTGCAATCCCACCAGCAGTGGAGGAGTGTTCCTCTTTCTCCACATCCTCGCCAACATCTGCTGTCTCCTGTGTTTTTAATCTTAGCCATTCTGACTGGTATGAGATGGAATCTCAGGGTTGTTTTGATTTGCATTTCTCTTAAGACTAAGGATGTTGAACATCTCTTTAGGTGCTTTTCAGCCATTAGGTATTCTTCAGATGAGAACTCTTTGTTTAGCTCTCTACCCCAATTTTAATAGGATTACATGGCTCTCTGGACTCTAACTTCTTGAGTTCTTTCTATATATTGGATATTAGCACTCCGTCGGATGTAGGGTTGGTAAAGATCATTTCCCAGTTTGTTGGTTGCGCTTTGTCCTTTTGACAGTGTCCTTTACCTGACAGAAATTTTGTAATTTTATGAGGTCCCATTTTTCAATTCTTGATCTTAGAGCATAAACTATTGGAGTTCTGTTCAGGAAATTCTCCCCTGTGCCAATATGTTTAAGGCTCTTCCCTAGTTTCCTTTCTATTAGTTTCAGTGTGTCAGGTTTTATGTGGAGGTCCTTGGTCCACTTGGAATTGAGCTTAGTGCAAGGAGATAAGAATGGACCAATTTGCATTCTTCTGCATGTTGACCTCCAATTGAACCAGCACCATTTGTTGAAAAGGCCATCTTTTTTTCCACTGGATGGTTTTAACTCCTTTGTCAAAGATCAAGTGACCATAGGAGTGTGGATTCATTTCTGGGTCTTCAATTCGGTTCCATTGATCTACATGCCTGTCACTGTACCGATACCATGCAGTTTTTAACACTATTGCTCTGTAGTACAGCTTGAGGTCCAAGATACTGATTCCCCAGAAGATCTTTTACTCTTGAGAAAACAAGGAGGACTCTGGGTGTTGTATATTTGTCAGTTAAACCCCAAAGCTTAAAATTGGAAACCCACAAAGGCTCGGAAGCCCGTGAAGGCTGGGAAGCCTGCAAAGACTCGGAAGCCTGCGAAGGCTCCGAAAGCTCAGAAGTGAAGACCACTGAGTCTGAAGCCGGCCTTGACACATTTTGAATTCTGCTCATCCGTAAGTTCACAACCGGGAATTCAACAGAGACAGAAGGTGAATTAGAGGTTGCCTCTGGCCAGGTGTTGTTTACAGAGTGGATGGGGGACAGAGAAGAATGGGAGCTAGCACAGGCTATCTTCTCTGAGCTATGAAAATGTTCTCAAACTTTCTTGGGGTTGGAGATTTATCTTAGTACTTGCCCAGCAACTGCAAGATTTATCTTAGTACTTGCCCAGAGTTCGGTCTCCAGAGTATAAATAAATACGTAAATATAAAAGGACTAAAAATTCAAAGGGAGCCGGTCAGTGGTGGCACATGCCTTTAATCCCAGCACTTGTGAGGCAGAGGCAGGTGGATTTCTGAGTTCAAAGCCAGCCTGGTCTACAGATTTAGTTCCAGGACAGCCAGGGCTACACAGAGAAACCCTTTCTTGAAAAACCAAAAAAAAAAAATTCAAAGTGAACTAAAATTATTATAATCGTTGCGTGATTTGAATGTCCCAGAAATCATTGAATTGAAGGCTTTAATTGAATTCTGTGAAATGTGAGTTCGGTCTATTTTTGAAAAACATATTTTTCTATAGGCAGGAAATGTAGCTCAGTTGACAGAGTGCTTACCTCGCATAAACGCAGTAGTATATGACTCTGCTAACTGAGGTGGAGGCATGTAGATTGATTTATTGATTATTTTTCTCATTTTCTTATTTTCTATATCTTTGTATTTACATCCAAAATCATTTCATCTCTCCCGTTTCCTCCGTCCCCGAAAATCCCATAGCCCCTTTCACTTCTCTTTTCCCCATTCAACCCCCTCTTTCTTCTCTGTCCTGACAAACCCTACATCCAGTCTTTCCACGACCAGGGGTCTCTCCTTCCATCTTCTTGAAAATCTATTGACACGTGAATTGTGTCTAGGGTATTCCGAGATTCTGGGCTAATATCACCTTATCAGGGACTGCATTCCATGTGTGTTCTTTTGTGATTGGGTTACCTCACTAAGTATGATATTTTCCAGTTCTGACCATTTGCCTAAGAATTTCGTGAATTCATTGTTTTTAATTGCAGAGTAGTATTCCATTGTTTAAATATACCACATCTTCTCAATCTATTCCTCCGTTGAGGGACATCTGGGTCCTCTCCGGCTTCTGACTATTATAAATAAGGCTGCTATGAACATAGTGGAGCATGTGTCCTTATTTCATGCAGGGGAATTCTCTCGGTATATGCCCAGGAGTGGTATATCAGGACCCGCTGGGGAGTGTCATGCCCAGTTTTCCTGAGGAACCACTTGACTGCTTTCCAGAGCGATTGTACCAGATTGATATTGTATTGTCTTGCTTTAGGATGAAATGTTCTATATATGTTATTTCCATTTGGTCCAAGGCTTCAATTAGTTTCACTGTGTCCCTGTTCAGTTTTTGCTCCCTAAATGATCCATTTCAGAGAGTTTGTGTTGATGTCACCTACTATTATTGTGTGAGGTGTGATGTGTGCTTTGAGCTTAATAGAGTTTCCTTTATGAATGAGGGTGCCCTTGCATTTGGAGCATAGATATTCAGAATTGAGAGTTCTTCTTGGTGGATTTTTCCTTTGACCAATATGCAGTGTCCTTCTGTGTCTTTTTTGATGCCTTTAGGTTGAAAAGCAATTTTATCGGTAGTAGCCGGATGGCTACTCTGGCTCGTTTCGTGGGACCATTTGCTTGTAAAATTGGTTTCAGCCTTTTACTCTGAGGTAGTGTTTGTCTTTTACACTTAGGTGCGTTTCCTGCACGCAGCAAAACGTTGGGTGCTGTTTACATATCCAGTCTGTTAGTCTCTGTCTTTTTTATTAGGGAATTGAGAACATTGATATTAAGAGAGATTAAGGAATAGTGATTATTGCTACCTGCTCTTCTTGACGCTATCTTTATGTTTGAGTGGTTCTCTACTTTTGGGTTTGATGAAAGAATGTTGATAACTCGTTTTTTCCAGGTACATCCTTGTATTGTTTTTCTCCTTTTATTGGCGGTTTCCACTTATTATCTTTGCAGGGCTGGTTTTGTGGAAAGATATTGTGTAAATTTGTTTTTATCATAGAATGTCTTGGTCTCTCCATATACGGTGATTGAGATTTTTGCTGGGTATAGTAGTCTAGGCTGTCATCTTCTGAATCCATTCCTCCGTTGAGGGACATCTGGGATTTTTGCAGATTCTGGCTATTATAAATAAGGCTGCTATGAACATAGCGGTGCATGTGTCCTTATTGCATTCAGGGAAAGCCTCTGGGTATATGGCCAAGAGTGGTGGAGCCGGATCCTTCGGGTGTGCCATGCCCAGTTTTCTGAGGAACCGCCAGACTGCTTTCCAGAGTGGTTGTACCAGCTTGCAATCCCACCAGCAGTGGAGGAGTGTTCCTCTTTCTCCGCATCCTCGTCAACAACTGCTGTCTCCTGTGTTTTTGATCTTAGCCATTCTGACTGGTGTGAGGTAGAATCGCAGGGTTGTTTTGATTTGCATTTCCCTAATAAATAAAGATGATGAACTTCTCTTTAGGTGCTTCTCAGCCATTTGATTTTCTGTTAATCCCCCAGGCCTACGCCCGATACTTGATACAGTGGCGGCGCAGGCGCCTTCATTATGGCTCATTGCCGTCTTGGCTAGGGTTGGAAAGGGCAGATGCCATATGTCTTCACCACCATCTTTGGATTGCCATGTGGATGGCAACGGTCCTTGTTGGAGGGGATGAATGTCCTATGGCTTCACTACTATCTTGGTTAAGGGCAAGCTTGTGGGTATAGTATAGGCCAACCAGGGAGACAACAGGTCTCTAAAGATACATTTAAATTTTGATAGGATTTTTTATGTTAATTACTTCCTGTCTTAAAAAAACAGGGTTTATAAGAGATAGGATTTAAAGGCAATGCATGTTTAATGAGATATTAAAATGGAATTTCCTTGCATTCATATACGAGAGCACACTTTGCTGGTAGTCAAACTTTGTAACCTAAGTATCACTTAGATGGTATTGATTTTTGAGACAATAGGTGTTTTCCCTTTTGGAGATTGGTTTTGCCTTATACAGATTATGCTTGTATCCTCTGTCTTCACTCTTGAAATAACAAAGTTACTTCATTCTAACATTACTAGAGCCCACAGTTGATATAAGTTAAACTTTTTAAAGAAGAAATTTTGGAGTTCTAAAGAAAAATTTGAAAACCTGGATATTTGTAAGGACCAGCTTTTAAGATATTTAAGTTTATGATGTTCAGATATTTTAAATTTATAAGATAATTTAATATAATGTCTTTATTAATGTGTGGTCTTTAGAAATAAATACAAGGTTAAAAGTTAGATCTACACGTATGAGCACCAAATATCAAATAATACTTTCATAGGGGTAGCTTAGGGTAGCCTGCATGTTTGCATTACAATTCATAACAATGGCAAAATTGCAGTTGTGAAGTAGCAACCAGAAAGATTTTGTGGTTGGAGGATGGCCACAACATGAGAAACTGTTGAAGGGTTGCAGCATTGCAAAAGTCCTAAAATCCAGACGCATGCTGTGTGTTTTCATCTAGCAAACATCGTCATCACTACAAAATGGTAGTTCCATGCTTGACTTGCAAAGAAACTTTGAAGAAATTATTAGAAAATGAAATAGAGTCAACACTGGTATCCTAAGAAAGAAAAAACTTTTAAAGTTATGAAATAAGTTTTACACATTTGAGAGTGGTTCCTGGATAAGCAAGTATAGAATATGTAAAATCTTATATTAGGAAAACTAAGTCAAAACAATGTGACTCCTAGAAGACTCATTGTGTGCAACGTGTAGATGCCGAAAACTAGCAGAAATGCTGAGTTAAGGGTTAACTTGACTCCTTCTGGCCACTGCATGGCAGCTTTTCCCATGCCATTTATCATTAGAGCTTCACAAGTAAATCAAAGTATCTGGCCTCAGAGCTCTGATCTCTGAATGATAATAAGTTCAAAGGTAAAGTTTAGATGATAATAATGATAAGTTTGCAATTATTATTACTTTGGATATAGGCCTGGGAATAGGGAAGCTTGGAACCTTGGGGAACAAGTGTAATTCTTAATTCTTTGTAGGTTGTGGTTATTCTTTTGAATTTGATTTGGCAATGATTATAAAATGTCTTTTTATCTGCTTTTGGAGTATCAATAAAAGACTGGGGCAAGAAAGAGGCGAGAGAGTGAGAGGGAGAGCGAGTGAGGAGTATGTGAGGTGAATATGGAGAGCAAATGAGGGGGAAGAGAGAGAGAGAGAGAGAGAGAGAGAGAGAGAGAGAGAGAGAGAGAGAGAGAGAGAGAGAAGAATGAGAAAAATTTGTGAAGAGTGAGTGGAGAGAGAATGTGAAGAGTGAGTCAAGAGAGAACGTGAGGTGAGGATGGAGAATGTGTTTGTGAGTGAAAGGAGAGTGCATATGGTGTACATGTGAGATTTGTGTGAGATGTGTGTGAAGAGTGTGCAGAGTGAAAGGGGAACACACCGAGGTGTGTTTGAGTGTGGGAATTCAAGAAAAGCAGAGTGCGCAGGAGAATGAAGAGTGTGTGAGTTCTCAAGCTGTGAGCAAATGAGTGAGAAAGAGCAGAGACTGAGAGAGAAAAGAAACTTTAAGCCTCGAAAAATTTTCTGTCGGCTTTTACCCCAAAAAGTAGATTGTGTATATTTATTATGCACCTTCCAGATATTCCTGCTGCCAGTTGAGAACTGCTATCCTCCTATCCTTCCTGCCTGGAAGGCTCCTGTCCCAGGCTGCTCCTAGGTTCCTATGTCCTGTGTTTTCTGGGTGTGTCCCTCTGAGCAGCCGTGGCAGCTTTGCGTGTGCTCACAGGCTTGTCTGCACTCCTTCTCTCCATACCCAAATTCCTCCCAGAGAGAACTGGGCTCTCAGAAGTATTGACACACAGGCTTGCAGGATGGACAAGCCACAGTCAGAGACAGCCAGAACAGCTAACACCAGAGCTATCCAGATGGCAAAAGGCAAGGGTAAGAACATAAGCAAGAGTAACCAAGGCTACTTGGCATCATCAGAACCCAGTTCTCCCACCACAGCGAGCCCTGGATACCTCAATACACCAGAAAAACAAGACTGATTTAAAACTACATCTCATGATGATGATAGAGGACTATAGGAAGGACATAAATAACTCCCTTAAAGAAATACATGAGAACACAGGTAAACAGGTAGAAGCCCTCAAAGAGGAATCACAAAAATCCCTTAAAGAATTATAGGAAAATACAACCAAACAGATTAAGGAATTGAATAAAACCATTCAAGATCTAAAAATGGAAATAGAAACAATAAAGAAAATAGAAAGGGAGACAAACCAGGACATAAAAAACCTAGGAAAGAGATCAGGAGTCATAGACACATGCATCATCATCAGAATACAAGAGATAGAAGAGAGAATCTCAGGTATAGATGATGCCATAGAAAACATTGAAACAACAGTCAAAGAAAATGCAAAATGCAAAAAACCCCTGAGGCAAAACATCCAGGAAATCCAGAACACAATGAAAAGACCAAACCTAAGGATAATAGGTATAGAAGAGAGTGAAGATTCCCAACTTAAAGGGCTAGTAAATATCTTCAACCAAATTATAGAAGAAAACTTCCATAACCTAAAGAAAGAGATGCCCATGAACATACAAGAAGCCTACAGAACTCCAAAGAGACTGGACCAGAAAAGAAATTCTTCCCATCACATAACAATCAAAACACCAAATTAGCAAAAGAAAAACTATTAAAAGCAGTAAAGGAAAAAGGTCAAGTAACATATAAAGGCAGACTTATCAGAATTACACCCGACTTCTTACAAGAGACGAAGAAACCTAGAAGATCCTGGGCAGATCTCCTACAGATCCGAAAAGAATACAAATGCCATCCCAGTCTACTATACCCACAAAAACTCTCCATTACCATAGATGGAAAACCCAATGTATTCCATGATAAAGCCAACTTTACACAGTATCTTTCCACAAATCCAGTCCTACAAAGGATAATGAATGGAAAACTCCAAAACAAGGAGGTAAACTACACCATAGAAAAATCAGGAATCTTCTTTCAACAAACCCAAAAGAAACCAAAATATCAGGAAGAAACAATCACTATTCCTTAATATCTCATAACATTAATGGAACCAATTTCCCGATAAAAAGATAACGACTAACAGACTGGACATGTAAACAGGAGCCAGCATTTTGCTGCATACAGGAAATGCACCTCAGTGTCAAAGACAAACACTACCTCAGAGTAATGTGATTGAAAACAATTTTCCAAGCAAATGGTCCCAGGAAACAAGCTGGAGTAGCCATTCTAACATTGAATAAAATCGACTTCCAACCAAAAGTCATCAAAAAAACATAAGGAAGGACACTTCATACTCATCAAAGGAAAAAAAAATCTAACAAGTAGGACTCAATTCTGAACATCTATGATCCAAATTCAAGGGCGCCACATTCATGACAGAAACTTTACTAACGTTCAAAGCCCACATTGCACCTCACACAATCATAGTGGGAGACTCCAACACCTTGCTCTCATCAACAGACAGATCATGGAAACAGAAACTAAACAGAGACAGAGTGAAACTAACAGAAGTTATGGACCAAATGGATTTAACAGATATCTATAGAACATTTCATCCTAAATCAAAAGAATATACCTCCTTCTTTAACTTTTTTCATAGTCTATACTTGTCGCAGCAGATTCTCATGTGGCAGGGATCACTTGTGGACTGCCAACTGCTGAGCTCTAGACTTTGCTGAAAGCTGATGTAAACCTGTTCAGCTTATTTGATTACGTTCTGTCATAAGCTGGCCCAGCTAACCAGATGTTTCTGATAAATGCCCCATTACCCAGACTTTGACTAACATTTCAGACTTCCTAGGCCCTGACAATGATGCTCTATTTTCAGCTTTAAGTGGAAACAGAAGTTAGAATTTTGTTTCTTGCCCCACTGACAGCATAAAGGGCTAAGTCCAAAGGAAATTCCCTGACATAGGGGACAAAACTGCTATCTATGATGCCAACTGGCATACCAGGAAAGTGGGCCCAGATTTATTAACTCGTGAATTAACTGAACTAGTTCTACAGAATGATAGGACATATGCAGAACAAAGAGGTTTTATATGGCTTTAAGAGAAAATTATTTCTATACAAATCATTTGGGATCGGGATTATAATCTGGCAGCATTAAATATATTATAAAACTGGAACCTGAGATCAAATAAATGACTGGTGCCCTGTCAATGTCCAGATTTCTTCTAGATAGTAACTCTGTTGTCAGCCATCACAGGGCCTTTGTACCTTCTCCTTGTGCTAATTACTTCTGGATCTTGAATCATTAATACAACAACTAAATGAAAATTCCTATTTAGTACCATTAATCGGATGGGGTTAGGATCCTAATATAAACAAGTCCCAATCACAGAGGCAAGGATTTGATCCAGGATACAACTAAAGCTGGGAATGTTAGACCTGAACTTATCCTATAAGCTCCACCTGCCCAGGGACCAGCTCCCTGTAAGAACACTGGCCTTTTTGTATCTGCTGTTAGTCTGCCTCCTTCACAGTGTACTTGGAATTCATCCTCTCGTGTCTATTCTTTCTGCAATAACTACCTTTTAATATCTTTAATTTTACAGGCATAAGCCACCACAACCAGCGCAAAGGATCAAGCTTTTGGTATCACAATGTTTAGTGGCATGGTCCTGTATATAAATCCATCAACTCAGGAGAGTTAGAAAGGGGATCACAAATTCAAATCTTGACTGAGCAACTTAACCAGACTATGTTTCTAAAGAAAAAGCAAAAATGGAACCAAGAATACAGTTCAGTGTTAGAGTGCATGTGTTAAGGCCTTGGAGCTAATATGCAATACTTAAAATAAATTAAAAAAAACAAAAAAGACTGGACATAACTAGCATCTTTATGTCAGAACACACACACACACACACACACACACACACACACACACACACACACACACACATATATATATATATATATATATACCTATATTTCATTTGACATTTAGATGTCATCTTCATGGGCTAGAGATTTCTCCTCCCTTCCTTTTATCTCTGTCCTGATCGCTTGCCACACTTTGGTAAATCTGTTTACATCTCTTTTGATAGTAAACATGGAGAGGAGTGAGTAACACTTTTGATGGACAAGGGGTAATTATACAATTTCAAGATTGAGGCGGTATATGGTGGAACAGCCCTTTTCTACTTTGCATGACGTTATGGCTTTGATATCCATGCTCCTAGAGCTTCCAGAATATGTTGTTTGATGATGTTTTCCTTTTTTCTTCTCTCTGTCTTGGATTATAAACCAATTTCAATTCTCTTCCTGTAATCACATCATTTTTCCACTTTACAAAATGATATTCCATCTTGGTGGTTAAATCTATTTTCATTTGTTCGTAATTTTTACTACTCTTATATTAGTTGTACAAAACAAAACAATGAGTTTCCTTCCTTCCTTCCTTCCTTCCTTCCTTCCTTCCTTCCTTCTTTCCTTCCTTCCTCCTCATCCTCCTTTTTTTCTGAATGAAAGTTTTCACTCTGAAGCAAAAGTGACCTAAAGTTCACAGTGTACTTCAAGCTGACCTCAAACTTGTGGTTATCCTCCTATTATTAGCTTCTTGAGTACTTGTATCATAGATATGAGCCACTGATTCCAGTTTAACAGTGGGTCTCAATATGACATTTTATATGCATGTACAGTTGATTTTCTTCATATTCACCCCATTCCCCTTTCTTCTGTATTAATGTTCTTGTCTCAGAATGCCACTGGTTGGCTTTCCCCGTTCTACTTTTTTGTGCTACTTTTCTTTAAGAAAATTTTGAAAGATAATTTTCCCCAAACTACACAACTTTGAAAGTCTTAGTATACTATTTCTGGGTATTTTGTTTGGGAGGAACAGGACTATAGTTTTGTTAATTTTAATACCCCAGAATCTGAAAGATTTCATTCCTCTACGCATGTTCCCTGCTTTCTGAGTCCTCTGGAGCAAGCAGAATTGTCCTGAGAGCCTGCTCTACTCGGTGGACTTCCATTCTAAGGCCACCTCTCCTCCTACCTTATTCAGACCCGAGACTCTTGAACTATACAGATCCAGAACCATACAAACCAAGA